>CAUYQG010075776.1:0-36687 GCA_963574415.1 Tarsius wallacei | reverse complement strand
GTTCCAGCTACTTGGAAGGCTGAGGCGGAAGGATCGCCGGAGCCCAGCAGGTCGAGGCTGCGGTGGCCGGGAGCGGCCACTGCACTCCAGTCTGGGCGACAGAGTGAGACTCCAACTCAAAAAAAAAAAAAAAAAAAATTTGCACAGGGCTGAATGGCTGCAGAAACAAGGACAGTGGGAACCTGCTGGGTCCAGGCCCACATGCCCCTGTGAGACCTGTGGACAAATCGCCTCCTTTCAGCTTCTCTGTGCCTTCTAATAAGCCCACGGGAAGATTTATGATTGCTAAAAAAACTGCTGAAACAGGTCAAAAGATATATTTGGCGTCGAGACACCAACCATTTGCCTCAATTTAATTTCCATCTTGTGTCTCTCTGCCTGTTTTTATCAGGGCCCATGAAAAGGCCTCTCGTTCAGGAGAGCAAAGCCAAGAGCCAATTGCTTCCATGATCTTCCTTTGATTTCTTTTCTTCAGGCGGCTGAAATGTGAGCAGGATGCAGAATTGACACCCAGTCAGTACCTGCTTCATTTTGTTTTTGTTGTTTTTCTTTCTCCCAAACCCTGGAGTTTCTGAAAGTTAAACCAGATTTCAGTTACCTTCGATTAAAGAGCAGAACTGGAAACACTGGCAGGGAAGTTGATTGTTATGTTTTCATGACAATGTTATTCCATTATTACTTGGGGAATATGATGTCTCCAGCTTCCTGTTATAAGAAGTAAAAGTTTAGAAAGATCAGGCCTAAATCGACATTTCCCTAAGAATAGCAGTCACAATTTCAGAGTCAGATTCAAGGTAGCAAAGCAATATGAGGCATCCCTAGATATCATTCCAACATTTGTCCCCCTTGCCCAGTTCACACGAGAACAACTTCTGCCTGTCCTAAGTCCCCACAAGAATGATGGGTCAACCTTGCATTCTGACATCCTGACCAACTCTGAAGAGATTCTACCATGATCAAAGGAAGATCATGGAAGAATCCTGTCATTGGATTCTGTGATCTTCAGATCTTGGAAACCATCAAAACATGTGATGCATCTATTAGAATCAGCCAGGATTAAGGGGCTTCCCCATCCTTGAATCTACTGAGAATGCTCCAAAAATCACCCTTCATCTGGAAGGGTCCCAAGGAGGCAAAGAAGCCAATGGAAAAGCATTTCCATTTTGTGGTGGCTCACATCTGTAATCCCAGCACTTTGAGAGGCTGAGGTGAGAGGATTGGCTGAGTCCAGGGGTTCAAGACCAGCCTGGGCAACTTGGAAAGGCCTCATCTCTACAATAAATGAAATAAAATTAGCCAGGCATGGTGACACGTGCCTGTGGTTCCAGCTACTTGGAAGGCTGAGGCAGAAGGATTGTCTGAGCCCAGCAAGTCGAGGCTGCGGTGGCTATGAGTGTGCCACTACACTCCAGCCTGGGCGACAGAGTGAGACTCCGACTCAAAAAAAAGAAAAAGAAAAAGAAAACATTTTCTAGGAAAATACTGGTTTACCACAAAACCTCCATGTCCTCTTTGCTACTAATATTACCACTCATAGTAGTTATAATTGATATGGAAACACTAACGGTAATGATGGCTGTCACCCATCTCATATCTTGGGGCAGGGAGGTGTGGCTAGAAGTTCCTTAGCCTAGGTCTAGAAGTCCTGTCGTCTCTGCCTGGTGGCCATCTGTGCTGTGACTGAGGACTTACCACTCAGTCTCTCCAAGATTTCATAACTGAGCATGTGATGGTCTTGACTGCCCTTCATGTGACAGCATCAAGCAAAACAAAATGTGTGTGGGTTTCACAGTTCACTGCAATGCACAAGCATTGCCCACTGTGCACACAATTACAGAACTCCTCCTCTAACCAAAACCAAGGAGGCAGAATCATTCTTTAGACATAGTGAGTGTGCGGTGGGGACAGGACAGGGCAGTGATTATGACCACCAGCTCCAAGGCCAAGTGCCTGGGCTAGAAGCTAACTCCAGAACCTATTTGCTATATGACTTTGAACAGGGATCCCCATTTTTCAGTGCCTCAGTTTTCTCTCTTGTAAAATGGGGATAATAACAGTTACTGTGAATATTACATGAGGTTATCCCTGCATGGCCCTTGAACTATCCTCTGACTTTCAAAGATGCTTCCTTTTACTGCAGATTTAAACCTCAAGATTTAAACTGTATGAACTATATTTGTATGATTCCACAGTCTAAGACCCTTAAGCACAGAATGTGGAATCAGAAGGACAAAGGTCCAATTCTCTACCCCAAACAGCCATGTGACCACCAATCAGGCACTTACACCATCAGCTGTGGTTGTCTCATTTTTTAAACTATCAGTGATTTTGAACATTTTCCCCTCTTTTTTATTTTTGATCACTTTAATTTCTTCATTAAGCAAAAGTATACAACTTGCTTAGTTTTTGAATGCTCATCTTTCCATATTTTAGAGATATTTTGTCAGAAACAACACAAATATTTTCACATTTTGTCATTTACAATGACAAGTCAATTGTCACCATGGTGTTTTTCAATGTATAGAGGTTTGGGAAATTTAAAGAATAATTTTTTTGAGGCAATGTCTTCCTCTATCGCCCAGGCTGAAGTGCAGTGGCATCACCATAGCTCACTGTAACCTCAAACTCCTTGGCTCAAGGGATCCTCCTACCTTAACCTCCCAAAGTACTGGGATTACAGGTGCAAGCCAACGTGGCCAACTAAAGAATACTTTTATATAGTCAGTATTCCAGTAATCCATTCCTCATAACAAACCTCCTCAAAATGATGGTATGTAATACACACCATTTTATTGAACCCCGATTTGGGGAAAGCCCAGCTTAACTGTCTTGTCTCTGTCCCACTATATCCAGGGCTCCAGGTAGTAAGTCTCAAATAAATGAGGGTAATGCAAATGGCTGGGGAATTCTTCACCCATGTGTGTGTCACCTGAGCTGATAAGATATGATTCGATGGTGGACATACAACCTCTCCACATGGCTGTGGCTTCAGGGTAGTCAGATTTCTCATATGACGACTCAGAGCTCCAAGAGGAAATATTTCAAGACATAAGGCACAAGTTGCATGGTCATTTATGACTCAGCATCAGAATTCACCCAGCATTACTTGTGCCACACTCTACCAGACAAAGCAGTGACAGAACTAAGACATAAGTGTTGGGTACGTTAACCCTACCTCTCAATGGAAGACGTTCTTCTCAAAGAAGTTACAACCATTTTTAAAACTATTTATGCAAATTCTACTATTCTCAATTGGAGAGCACTCCTGCAAGGGGGTCAGAAATGGAGAGGAGACTTCTGAGTTCTCACAATTGAAAGTGGTTAGGAGGGGTGCTGATGTTAGTGAGCAGAGATCAAAGATGCCAGTTGTCTTGCAACCATCGGGAAGCTCTCACACAACGAAGGGGTGTCTTGCTGAAATGCCAGCAACAAGCCTGATGAAAAACCTGCTCTAACATTCCCTAACTTTGATGTTGGAGATACCAAGCCATTCTTCACACCAATATGAAATAGCCACTTATATTTTCTTCTGTTAGCTGTACAGTCTGATTGCTTTAAATCCTAAATCTTTGATCCATCTGAAATGTATTTAGGTATATAATGTGTAAGATATATATATATATGATGGTTAATTTTATTTGTCAACTTGGCTGGGCCACAGTGCCCAAATATATTGTAAGTTTCTGTGAGGGTGTTTTTGGATAAGATTAACATTTAAATCAGTGGACTCTGAGTAAAGCAAATTGCCCTGCTTTACTCAAATGTATCTTATGTAAGTGGGCCTCATCCAATCAGTCTTCAACAGAACAAAAGACTGACCTCCCCTGAGCAAGAGGGAATTCTGCAGCACAAGGCTTTTGAACTTAACTGCAGCATCAACTACATCAACTGTTCTCTGGGTCTTCAGACTGCCAGCCCACCCTGCAGACTTTGGATTTGCCAACCTCCATGATCAAGTGAATCAGTTCCTTAAAACAAATCCCACCCCACCCCCCTGCCCCAGCTCTCGCCCTACCTCTGTGTGTGTGTGTGTGTATGTGTGTGTGTGTGTGTGTGTGTGTGTGTGTGTGTATACACAACCTATTGGTTCTAGTTCTCTGGAGAACCCCTAATACAATACAATTTCACTTCTTTCCATTTAGTGAGTCTTCTGTTTCAATACTCTGTTGGGAAACTCAGTCTTTCTCCAAGATTTAAAGCTATTACTTTTAGCATACAGTAAAATCTTTCCTGTATGCTTGGGTTTATTTCTGCGTTTTTAAAATTCTCTTTCATTTATTTATCTGCACACTCTTTTGATAGAACCACATCGTGAAATTATTGTCACTTTAAAACACATGTTAATAACTAATAGAGAAAGCTCTCCATCATTCCTTTCTACAATATTTTTTGTCTTCTTGCTAGTTTAATTCAATCCCGTGAATTGTGTAATTGTGTGATAGTATTGTAAACTTGCCTTTGAGATTTCCACTGGTGATGTGGTGAACTTGTGAATTTATCTGGGGGATATTGACATATTTAGAGTCTTCCCAAGTTTTCATTAAGTATTGCTCCTAATTAATGAAAAATCCTTTTAGGTTCATCATTAAAGTTTTATAGTTTACTTCCAATAAATGCAGCATTTGTCTTGTTAAATTTATTCTTAGGTATATTTTTTATTGTTGCTGCTTCAAGAGAGAATTCATCCTTTATATATTCTGGACTTTTTTCAGTACATAGGAAAATTATTGATTGTTATATTTTTGTTTTGAAACTAGCCAGCCCCCTTACTAAACTCTTTTATTTTAAATGAATGTTCAGTTTATTTACTTGTGTCTTCCCAGTAGATTAAAAAATGTCATCTACAAATAATAATTTTGCTTCTGCTTCTTCAATATCTCTGTCTTCTGTTATATTTGTACTTTATGCTGGCAAAAATATTCATAATAGTGTTGAGAAACATTGCTGATAGTAATATGTCTTGTAGTAGCATTTAAGAGATGTTACTATGGGTAGTTACTTTATACCAGCATAAAGTAAACTCTGCAAAGCAGTTTACATATTTTATGTTTCTTATCCTTCAAAATAATATTATAAGGTAGGGAAAGTTACTTAACCTCTCATATTCTCAGTTTCCTTTCTGCAAAATGGAAATAACAATATACCTATACCATAGGGCTGTTGTAGAGATGAAATTCCCATAAAACACTGGTTCAATTAATAACAATGCCAGCTTCCATTATAATAGTCATTATCTCACTAATATGACTTATTATTTTATTATTGTTTTTAATTACTTATTTAAATTGTTTTACATGGGTCATTTTGATGATAGAAAAATATGAAACCTCAAAAAAAATAAAGGTTACACAGCTAGTAAGTGTGGAATTGGGACTTGGGCCCACATCTGTTAAACTCCCAAATGTATGTTTTTTCTCCTTTTTTTAATAACTTTAAGGAAGTTTTCTACTGTTTCAATTTTCAGCGTGATAGGCAAGTTACTTTTCAATTCCTAGTTAATAAAAAATATTTTGCAAAGAATAGTTATCTAATTTTATCTATTGCATTTAAAGTATTGAGATGATTATGTAGTTTAAAAATGTTCTAATATACTAAAAAATTAATTTCATAGATAATTTCCTAATGTCAAACCATCCTTGCATTTCTGAAATAAACTTTACTTAGAGATGATTTTGTTACTCTTTTAATATATGGTGGAATGCAATTTATTAATTCACTACCTTTTATTTTTCTATGTAAGACAAGTTCATATCCTTTTTGTTTTTTGATTTTGAAGTTCTTTGGTTTAAGTGTGTGTCTCTTAGAAACAGCATATTGTTGAATTCATTTTATTTTGTAGTTGATTTGAGAATATGATACAGGTGAGAGTGGTGGGAACACTCAAAGCCCAGACTTCTGGCCACTATACAATGCAGCCATGTAACCAAAAACTAATGTACCCCCTTAGAGCTATTGGAATAAAATAAGAAATAATATTGTACCTTATAATTTAATAGGCATGTTCAATCCAATTACATTTATTTTCTTCACTGATGTAGGTAGCCTTACTTCTGTCATCTCTATCATATTTTCTTATTTTTATATTTGTTCATTGTTTTATGTGTTATATTTTTACTGATTTTTCCTCATTTTACAATTGGGGAAAGATTCAAAATTTTACAAATGCTTATATTTAAGGTTTTTATCAATATACTCACAATAATGCAGTATATATTGATTATGACTGTGAAAGTTGAAGAAATTAGTATGTATAATAGCTTTCATGATTTCTCACCCAACCTCTCCTGACTCCAAATGTTGTAATTGAAATTTTCTCCAGCTTCTTAATGACAGATTGTTTTTACTGTATCATGAATCTTTTCTTTGAAGAATTACCTGCAACATTTAAATTCTCTATTGTAACCATACTTACAGCAATTATTAAGTTGTAATTCATCTTTAAATTATTTCAGGGATTTCTTCTGTTTCTTTCATGCAATGACTTCCCTATGCTTAAGTTCTCTGTTTTGATTTATGCCACAGTTGCCTGATGTATATCTTCAAGTAAAGTTTCAGGGAAGAATATGGGGGCAGTATATTTTCTAAGAGCTTACAAACCTGACAATGTCTTTCTGTTGCTTCTACTCATAAACCATAAATTTGACTGTGAATAGAATTTTTGGATCACAGCATTTTAAGCTCAAAAGCCTATCAACCTCACTTCACTGCTTTTTGCCGCTGAATTATGGTTCCCTCCCACTTTATTTACATCTTTGCTATGGTGTTTTCTACATTATATAGTAATATATCTTGTTGTATGACACCCTGCTACTAGACAATGAGCTCTCGAGGGCTGTGACCATGTCATATTGATTTTTGATTTCCCCAAGACCCTGCACTATACCCAGCACATTATAGCTACTCAACAAAGGTTATTTTAATTAAGGAATATATGAATGAATGAGCTTCACAAACAGTAATGTTCCACATAAATATAAGAGCAGGATCATCATACCTAAGAAATGCTCTTAGGTATATATGAAATCACATGATATATTTAAAAGCCTTTCTATTACAGTAAATATCACTTTAATTCTGTTTATTGATGAATTTATTTTGCAGAGGGGACTATGGCTGAGACAAAAAGTAGAGTCTAGCACAAAAAGTACTTTCTCCTAGGACTATGTTGATAAAGGTTGTGACTTCCCATTCAGATAGTTGATAATCAGAAGTGACCTTTTTATCCTGAGTAAGTTAGACTTGAAAATAGCTCAAAAGAAAAGCAATCATAAAAGAAAGCAGGCATACCACTATAATTATCTCAAAGACCAAGAAATAGTTAAACAATATAAGCTTTGTACAGGACATGGAGAGCGTGTATTAGCAACAGCCACACAACTTTTCAAGAATAGCATAGAAGAGTACACAGACAAGTTTAATACTCTGACAAACCTTGGCATGAGTGCCGCCTATCTTGTTTGGGATTGTTTCATGTACCAGAAACTGACCTCCAACTTCTTATTAGAAAGTGTAGGATAAGACATTGAAAGGACTTAGCACAATACCTGAGAAAACTATAAGTACACAATTAATGTGAATTCCATTTCCTTGCCACCTATGCACAAGTCCTAAATGTGGATACAAACTAATGGGCAATTCAGATTTAGAAAAGGTTCCAGGAACCATGAAGAGTATTTTTACATGGCCATGTATCACTAACACCCATTTAGTGAGTAGCAAATCATTATATGTTTAGGACTTGACATGGTGCCAAAGAATTGTAGCTTTTACTAGAATTGATTTTTAAAATATTGTCTTTACTATTTAGTTTCTTTGCCATGTCAGAAAAATTCCATACATTAGAGTTGTATTTAAAAACAAAGGCCCCATAGATGTGCTTTGAGTTCAATACAATTGGCTTGAGAACAAATATTAAAATATCCCCTTTTCCAAACTCATCATTATAACAACAACCAAAATATTGGGTAAAATATTCTGAGTATTGGTAAATGTAAAAGTAATGGGGCAAAACTAAAATATGTGAAAATATCCATGTAGCTTCCTGAAGAGAAACTAATTCTTGAAAAAGTACCTTAATTAACAAAGAAATGTATAAAAACAAAGAATGTAAAAATGAGAAACATATTGTTCAAAAGCAAAAGTGATGAGCAAATAAGTCAGAAAATTTAGAGCTGATATCTAAATAAGTATTAATATGATTATGAAACAATATAAATGTCAAAGAGCATTCTTGGGGAAAAAGTTCATTTATATATCAATAATAGTATTTTATTTACATCATTTAATTTATTTAACTTAACATTAATAATCAACAAATATATTGGTTAACATAGTCTTAGATAGTCACATACACAAACATAAAAACAAACAAAGCAAAACAAAAAAGATATGCAAAGGGAAAGGATAAAGTTAAAGCATGATAAATTATTATATTCATCACAAGAAGCAAATAAATAAAACATTTTTCTTTCTTGCTTTTGACAGAAAAAATATGATGTTAATATATTTCTATTTTAAAGTGAACACAGCAGAATTTAGAAATTGCATGCTTTTTTTCTAAAATACTAGAAGGGAAAAAGTGTCAATAAAATATTAATAAAAACTAGTATGAGAGAGGGAAAACAATAAAAAAGAAAATATCAAGAAAGCAAAAATAAAAAGTGCAAAATAATCAAAATCAGTATTGTCTATTACCACAATAAATATAAATGTATTAAACTCTTCAACAAAAAAGGCAGTCTCTAATATTGAGTCAAATAACAAAACTAACTTTGCTGTTTAAAAGAGACATATCTTATTTAAAATAACACACTTATGATAGAAAAATTAAAGGAGAATTAAAAAGGTACCAAGCTAAATAAAAAAGGATAGCAATATTATTATCAGACTAAGAAAACTTCTAAGTAAATAACACTTCACAATGATAAAAGTAAATAAACAATGAATGAATAACAATTAAGAAATATTATGCTTTGTACAATTGTTATGAAAATATGCAAAGCCAATCTATTAGAACTAGAAGGAAAAGCTGGTATAACTATAGTCACAGTGGAAGAGTTTAATCCATATCCCATGTTTGAAAAATCAATATGATCAAAATTATATGATGATATAGGTTATTATGATAATAAAACCAACAAAGGCTTTTAACAGCTACAAGTTTTGAAACTTTGTGATTCAAACACAGAATACATATCCTTCTTAAATATCTCTTTTTAATTTAAAATTAAAATTAATTTAAAAATTAACAAAATTAATTTTACATCAAAACACAAAAATGTGACAATTTCAAAAAAATAGAACTAAAACATGTTACATTCTTTTGTGACAATTCAGAAAAGACTCTTTTGAGCAAAGTTGGGGGGAAAAAGCTTATTCAAAGAAATCTAAACACTTGAGAATTCAAAAACACTTCTTAAAACAACACTGATATTAAAAAGAAAATAATGGCCCTCACCCGGAGACCAACCTTTTTATAATTCACATGAAGTCACCCTATGTGCTGGTAGCAGCTTGGCTGTGGGCTGTGGTCATGCTGTTTGTGTACTCTCCCTGGGAAAGAGATGGTGGGTGTCCTCTTCTCCTAGCACCCCATCTCTATCTGGGGCTTCTATTATTCCCTCCCTGCCTGCCAGAGACTCAAGGTCCTGCAGTGGGAAGTCAAAGCACATCTTTTCTTCTCAACGCCTACAGAAATTCACTTTGACATTTTCTCACTCCCCCCACTTTAGAGTCTATTTATTTTGGAAGCCTGGCTCTTTATGTGTTCTTTCAAAACTCTTATTTGACCCCAACCTAACAGTAGGCTTTTTATTTTCTATCTTTTGCTCTGTTATCCATTTCCTAAAACTGTAGGCTTTAAATGTTCTAGCCATGAATGGGCTGAATCCAGGAAGAACACGAAAAAAAATAAATTTAAGAGAATATTTATAGAAAATGATAATATAAAATATAATTTTTATTCTGCAACAGGAGCATAATCTTGATTTTTAAAAAACCAGCCCAACATATCTGACACACATGAATAGTAGGTCAATCTCACTTAAAAATGTGAATATAAATATACCGTATTAATGTATTTTATATTACATTAACAAATATAATCCAGAAGCATGTATTAACATATATAATCCAGGAAAACAAACTAACAAATATAATTCAGAAGCACATAAAAAGAATAATATAAGATTTGCCACAAACTGTCAAAATGTTGATAAATATTGAAGCTAGATGTAAGGGTTCATTATGCTCTTTTCTCTACTTTTTCTTATTTTTAAAAATTCCTATTATAAAATGATTTTTAAATAAACTTTCACACCATATTAAGGTAGTTTATTCCATTACATTAAAAAATGGCTCAATATTAGGAAATCTATTTTTATTACTCATTACATCAAAGGAAAAGAAAAAGACATTTAATAATGTTAGACATTCCCAAAAAAGTTCTAAATCAGCTAGGAAAAATGTGATATTTTGTTAAAATAATAAAATAAAAATATTTCAAGCTAGTGGACATTATATTTATTCAAGTATTCTTACACATATAAGTGTATTTCATTTTTCAAAAAAATCCAGGAGGAAAATACTGATACCATTCCCACTTTACAGGTGATAGAATCAAAAACAGAGAGATTAATTAACCTGCCCAAGTTCACACAGCTAATCAGTAGAGGATCTGGGATTAGGATGCAGGTACTTTGGCTCCCAGTTCATCTCTCAACCACTGTGCCTTAGCGTCTCCCTACACTGGGTTCACCTGTGATGAAACTCCAGCGAATTTATCATTACCAATAGGACCACATCTAAATGACCCATGACCATCACAGCTGTTCAATATTGTTCTGAAAACTTTAGCAAATTAAATAACACAGAAAAAAGGATGAAAAAACCCAGATTTTAAATCTAAATATGTTATAAATATATATATAAATAAATATTTATAATATATTATAAATCACAGTATAAATATTAGAAAGGAGCTGACCAAATTGCCACTATTTAAAATTAAAAAACAATTTCCCTGGGAAATTCAGGATAAGCAGTTGAAAAATAATTACCAAAAAATTAGCAAATATGAAATAAATAGTATTTGGAAAAAAGTTTTCCTAAATTCTAGAGGTATTTAGTCAGAAAGCATAACGAAAAATAGTCTCCCTTTGGAATGACAAGAAAATATTAAGAAATACCTAGAAAGAAACATAATAAACATAACATATGCCATTCATAAATGAAGAAAACCATAGATTTGTATTAAATAAGAAAATATGACTTTTAAAAAGACATATATATCACATTCCTAGAGGCTAAGTTTCCATATCACAATGATCTTGATTTCCCAAAATTCATTTATAAAGATAGTACCATTTCCATTACAATCCAAGTGAAATGGAGCGACTTGTGTCCCCCCAAAACCCATATGTTAAAGCCCTAACCCTCGATACTCAATGTGACTAATGAGGATAGGGCCTCAGCCCAATAGGATTGTACCCTTATAAGAATGGGAAGAAAGATTCCTCTCTCTCTCTCTCTCTGTCTCTCTCTCTCTCTCTCACACACACACACACACACACACACACACACACACACACACACACTCCCACCAAGCAGCACTCAGATTATACCAGAAAACATGCAGGGATAGGGATTTACTAACAATGCAGGTATTCACTGATAATAAAAATATGTATAATTAATTAAGCATGAATCATGGGCCAGGCTTTGTTCTAAGCCCTTGGCATATATGATCTCATTTAACCCTCACAACCACCTCAAGAGGCAGACACTATGATTTTCATTTCTAGAAATAGACAAAAAGGCCAAAGAGGTTTTAAAAACGGATCCAAGATCACAGAATTAGCCAAGTGGAAGATCCAGAGCCACCTGAATTTTTATTGTATTCAAAGCTTCCCTTTATGAAGCCAAAACTTTCTCTGTGCCCAGTGGTCACAGTTCAGCTTCTTGGGGGTCCCCCAAACCACAGCATTCCTCTAATGTCTGCAGACTCCATACAAAACAAGGAAGCTCCTGACCACTGAAGGAAGACAGATTACAGAGGAACTTAAAGTTCGGGAGGAAATTGAAGCTTGAGATAGAAAAAAAAAAAAGCCTACCAAAACTGTATCAGGAACAAAAGACAAGTAGGGGGATGGTTTTCAATCTGAGAAGAGAGTTTAACCCAAAGGCTACCTTCTGAAGAAGGGTAAGGTTGGTGACAAGTTTAAAGCATTTAAGTATTCCGCAAACAAAGCCAGCAATCTAAAGGCATATGAAAAATTAAGTCAGTGGAGTGTGCCTGGAATCACAGGATTTCAGAGATTCAAGACTTAGAAAAATTATAATAATCTGGAAGCATGCTATGGTGTAGGAAGCACAGATGTGCACGTCAGATTCTCAGTTTCTTCATCAATAAGATGGGAGTACCAGTAGTTGCTTCAGAGCATTTTATAGGACTAAATAACTAATATATGTAAAATGTTTGGCACAAAATAGATACCTAATAATATTAGTTCTCTTCTATCTATCTTCCTAGGAAGAAAGAACAGTATTTTATCTCCAAGTGCTTCAAGAAGGACATTAAAAGAGAGCCAGGTATTGAAAGAGGAAAGAATTTAGTAGAAGCCTAGAGAAGATAATTATTTAAACTTACACCAGGCTACAAGGGCAGTCACAGGCCTCCAGCTGGGCTTGCTGAAATCTGGCCAATTGTGAAGGGCAAAGGTGACAAAGTTTGGCAGGCAGACAGCCCAGCATCCAGGCTCTCCTCTCCGGGATGCAAGCGCCATGTGTCAACCAGTTCTCGTGTTCTGACCCATTCCCAACCACTTGTTCCTGGAGATCTCCCACTTCTGTTTTATACTGTTTGGCTTGTTCCTCTTAGTTTTCAATCAGATATCACCTAGGCTAAAGCCATCAGCTGCCCTTGAGTTTTTACCTGTAAATCACTAGTATGGCTGTTAGAAATGGAGGAACCTCATTGCACAGATGGGGAAATCGAGCCCTGAAAGAGGCCAGGAGTCATAGTCTCAAACCCAGGAATAGAATACAATGTCTTGACTTCTAGGCTGTCCTCAGGACACAGGGCTTGGAAAGAAAAAAATCTGCATTTCCCAGTGGTGATAAGGGCAAGATCAAAAAAATTTTCCCAGGAAAATGACAGCGGGAATTTCTCTGACCCAGCCTCTGATTGAGGGTTAACTGATCCACGGAGAGAGCCAGACTCACACACCACACATAGGTATACATACACTAAGCTGGAAAATACAATAAGCCTATTGGGTAAGGACATTGTTATTTCGTCATTATTCTCTCTTTTTTAAAGATTGTAGAGTTGTGGGGTACATGTGAGAATTTGCTACATAAGTAAACTGTGTGCAGGTGAGTTTTGGGTACCTAGAGAATAGAGGGCATAGTACCCAGTAGGTGATTGTGAGTCCCTTGTCCCCCCTCTCTCCTTTAACAGTGCCCATTGTTTGTTGTTTCCACCTTTGTGCTTACGTGCCCAATGTTTAGGGCCTACTTATGAGTGAGAACATGTGGAATTCAGTTTTTTGGTTCTGTGATAATTCACTTAGAATGATGGTCTCCAGCTGCATCCATGTTGCTGCAAAGGACATGATTTTTATCATTTTTCTCTATAGTCAATGTGGCATTAAGTGTAACACTGTCAGGTGCTGGGAAAATAACGGTCGAAATATATTGGGCTTCCTGTTTCATTTTTAGTGACTGTCTTCTGACTCTTTCAAATTAACTTCAGACCAAGAAGTCCTTTCAAGAGAACAGAGAGAGACACATACAAAAAAAAAAGATGAACAGCAAAGTAGAAATAGAAATTGCTAAGACCACAAGGTGGATACTTTTTCATGACATATTTATCTAGCACTGTGCTGTGGAGCAGCATTGCTAAAGGTGTGACACTCCAATTCCAGGGCCTCACTCCAGATTTCCTGAATCCCAGTATCTCATAGTTAGGCTCAGGAAACTGTATTTCAACAGCTCTCCAAGGGATTCTTATGCACCCTAGAGTTTTACACTGCTACAGTGAGGACCCAGGGAGTGTGACTGGAGCTCTACAGAAAATTAACTAAACAGAAAGAAGGGCCAGGCTGAGACAAGGTTAGCTTAGAGCCTCATCATACTTAACCTAAGAGTGTACATGGACATCCCTTTCCCCTGAAGATAAGAATGGAAGAATGAGTAATTGTCATGAATTGCAAGTTACCTTTTATGGTAGGATTTTTTTCTTAATTTGCTCAATTATGTATCACTCATTCATTTTCAATTATTTTGAAATGAGCTTGATTCAGCCATTTCTGTAAGCAGAGTGCTAAAAGCAACACCTATGCATGTTCTGATACAATCGAGGTCAAGGGTCCCTGCATAGTCATCACAGTACCAAACTGCCCTGCAAATCATCAGCACATTGTTAACATCAGAGACAAGTGAAGGATACAACGGACACATCGAGACATCATGAAACCTGTTTGTACAAAGTGAGAAACCCAGTCAATATTAAGTCTCTAAAACATTCTGCCAAAAGAATAGGCCTGGCTAATTGCATTTCCAATTCAGGTAATTATTATAATTTGCCAGTTAAATATCACTACTCTATAGCATAAAAATAATTATTAAAAAACTTACAGGTATTTTTTTAATTAGCACTCTTTGTGTAAACTGATGAGATGGCCCTAAAAGTCAACTTGGAGGCAAAATGAGATGCCATTAATGTGGAAGACACAAGCAGAGGAAGCCTGAACTCGTGGATAGTAGAGACCCAGTGCTCACTCTCAGTGGCATGATTCTTTTACTGTACTTTTCAGTGAATTGGGATGGGGTTAAGCAATCTTTTAAAAGTTTTGACAAAGCTTCTACTACTCTGATGGTAGGAAACCATTATGAAATTTTAGTTGCTGATCGTTTTGCAGAAAGCTAATTGTTTAGCCTTTAAGAACAATAGGGGAAGGAAAGGGATTAGACCTGAAGTTGTAGAATCTCCGCATTTGAAGTGGCCTCATTGCACCTCACCTGATTCCTCAGTTTACAAATAAGGTGACTGAGGTTCAAGACGAGGAGGCAGCTC
Source organism: Tarsius wallacei (assembly GCA_963574415.1). Lineage (NCBI taxonomy): Eukaryota > Metazoa > Chordata > Mammalia > Primates > Tarsiidae > Tarsius > Tarsius wallacei. The sequence goes on along the minus strand of CAUYQG010075776.1, from coordinate 21,611 downwards.
ACCCAAGGTACTATGGTGTAAAAGTGACAGAACCATGACTCCCGATTCCACCCAGCTAGGTGTGGGCTCTGCCATTAGGATTACCAGGATGACAGGTTTTACATTTGAGGTTTTTAATTTCAAGAACAGAACACACTGTTGCCTTATTTTCCCAGCCTCACCAACTGCCCAAAAGGCAATTTTCCAGATAAAGAAATCTAACCCTTTTTAAGTATCAGAGTTTGAAGCACTTTGGGGATGAAAATATTTATAAAATAAATTGCTCTCCCCTACCACATTCCTAAACCAAATATTTAATACAGTTTGCTAGACACAACAATGGCCCCCAAAGATATCCACAATCTAATATGTTAATATGTCACTTTACATGGCACGAGGACTTTGCAGATATGATTAAGTTAAGGATCTTGAGATGGGAAGATTATCCCGGATTACCTGGGTAGGCCTGATGGAATCACAAGGGTGCTTATAAGAGGGACACAGGTCAGAGCCAGAGGAGATAGGACTACCTAACAGTGGAAGCAGAGGTCAGAGTGATACGGGTCAGAGTATTTAAAGGAAGTTGTGTGTAAACTGAGACTTAAACGATGAACAGAAACTTACCAGAGAAGTTGCAGAGAAAATCATTAAAGACAGAGAAAACAGCAAAGCCCCAATTTTTGTCAAGTGTGGGACCAATTCAAGGAACTGAACGCTGATGGCCAGCATGACTGAACTGAAAAGCATAAGGAGTCTCCACAACAGTGGGGACTTCATCATGAATGACCTCATAAACCATCTCAATATTGATGAATGTCCTTCTACGGACAATGGAAAGCCAGTGGAGGGTTTTAAACAGGAGAGGGTTATTAACACACTTATGTTTTGAAGTGACCAGCTTGACACCATGTTAAAGAGTAGACTGAAGTGGGGCAGCAGGAGTGGGTAGCCATCCAGTGACATGGGGACATACTTAAGGAAGGGTGAAGGCAATACACATGGAAATAAGAGGCCAGTTTCGAGTGATCTTTAGATGACATAATCAACAGACCTGTATGATTGATTAGATGTGGAGAGTGGGGGAGAGGGTAGAATCAAGGATGTCTCCAACAGGCTTCTGGTTTAAACAGCTAAACAAAGAGTAATGCCATCTTCAAACAGAGGGAATACTGGAAGAGAAGAAGGTTTGGTTGAGAAAGCAGAGATAAGGATAGCCAGCTTTGGACATACTGCATTTAAAACCCAAATGCCCATTAGAATGGCCATCAATAAATAAATTACTATATATCTTTACAATGGAATATTCTGCAACATTTATAAAGAAAAAACTATATGAAAATATACGTAATATTCTCCAACTATATAATTAAGTCAAAAAGCAAAGTATTAAACAGAGGAAAGAGTGGGCTACCACTGGGTTTTTTTTAAATGTGTGTGTGTGTGTGTGTGCACACTTGTTCGCTTATATAAGCATAGAAACAGAATGATATAAGCAAAACTAGTAATAGTGGCTATCTCTAAGGGAGATGTCAAAGGACTTGAGGAAGAAGGCTTACCTTTTCCACTGTATTTTTGTGCTGTTGCAATGTTTTAACATGTGTATGTATTGTCTGTTTATTTAGATTTAATTTCAAATAAATGCATAGACTTAGAATAGACTTAGACATATTTTCCTAAAAGAATAGAGGGCATGAGATAATGCCAAACAACAGAAAACAAAAGAAGGAGGTGAGCATATCACATAAATTAAAATTCAACAGAATAAAGCTGGGTGGTCTGTGCTGAAGAAATACACTAGGCAGAATGAAATGTATAATTATCATGAGAATTTTTATATTAATTGTAAGAGCATGTAGAATTTTAAAACCAGAAGTAGAAAGATAAATTGACAAAACCACAGTCAGAAAGGGAAACAAAAATGTCTCTTAAGAAACATAAAACAAGAGGAAATAAATGATATACTAAAATTTTGTTTTATTTATACAAAATAATAAACTTTGTAACTGATAGTCTATTTATCTCTTTCAAATAACTTTGGAATATTCATTTACAAATTATCTTCTAGGGCAAAATGAAAACTGCAATAAATTTTCCCAAGTAAAAACTATATAATATTTATTTTCTTCCTGTAATCATATAAAATTAGCAGTTAGTATTTGGAAAGCAACCACTTGGAAATTTTTTTAAAATCTATGCAAGAAAAACTAAATTGCAATTACATGTTGCTTGAAAATAAGAACAGCAACACAGGGAAAACATTATATATCAAAACTTATGACTAAAATTGTACTCAGAATATCTATAGCCTTAAATGGTTTCATTATTTAATAAAAGAAAGAAATAATCTAAACAATAAATAAACCTACATCAAATTTAAAAAGCTAAAATGAAAGCAAGAAAATAAATCCAAGACAATATTACCAAACTGTGTTTTAATTAAATATGAGTGAATCCCCCTTGTTTACATGCAAAACATATGCAAACACACACAACACAAACATTTTGAAAGGGAAAAGAAAGTTGCATTCTTACATCATTAGTAAAACTTTTAATAATATACCCTCTCTTGCTTAATCACCAGTCTACATTAACATGTTAAAGCTCTGAAAATTTTATATTTAAGAGACTATTTAACTTTATTTACAAGCATAATAATAACGTCATCTTACCTTAGTGGTAAAAATATAAATTGGGATTATTTTCATAGAGACAAATTTGTCCGTATGTATCTAAACACATAGAATTTAACTGATAGTTTGACTTCCGGGAATATTCTAAAGAAATCATCCTAGATATGTGCAAATACCTAGCTGCAATCAGAGATCAGTGACTGATTTCTGGATCAGTCATACTTCAGGCAGCCTATGCAGTCATTTAAATTCCTGCTGAGGATATACGAGTATTTATGATGTGGAGATAAAAGTGACTCCATCTTGGAGGGTAACCTGCCATATTGACTTCTAATAGACCCTCATCCTGCAATGCCTCCCGATTTCTACTTTATTTACTGTCCCTAGCGTAAGAACATGTACTTCTGCTTTTAGGTCAAAGCAACCTTGATACTATCACACAAATTTTAGGCTATGATGCATATAGCATTCTTGCCTGTTCTGGAAGTTTGCCTATAATTGTCTTGCACAGAGCACACATATTGTTTCCCCATGGCATGTAAGCTTTGAGTCTGGGAAGGGCAGTGTGGAGATTTACCTGTCTTGTGGCTGCCCAAGACTGCTTCTCTTTGTAAGTTCCCTCAATAGATCACCTGAAACAGACACAACTGGATTTGTCTTTCTTTAGTTTCTCAGCTCCTTCACTGTTTGATGGTCACTTGGTACATATGGCCTTTTCACAACATATGATTAGGGGAGAAAAGCAACTTGCAAACCCAACACATAGAGTTCTATTTTTACAAAATGCTTTGGCTACTTTAAAAAAATAAAAATTTTCACTCCAACCTGGGTGACAGAGTGAGACTCCAACTCAAAAAAAATAAATAAATAAAATAAAAGTTTCTTGAAGACGATTCAGAGATTTCCAAATAAAACTGTTGTTAATATTAGGAGAACTAGTTCCTGGTTTTAACTGTACTTCCCTGCATGACTTAGGAATAATTATTTTTCCCTCTAGATCCATTTCCTTATCTGAGAGGGCTGACTTAAACCATACCTTCCAGATCTAAAGTATTACGATTCTTTAATTCTATGGGTTCAAATGATAAAATCGTTTTACATATACACAATAAGTTCCGATCTCAGTACTTTTATTTTGTGAATGACTGCTTTGTGCAAACCACTACGGTATAGAACAGATCAGAGGGGAGTCTATCTTTTAAAGGTCTGTGGGTATATTAATAATCAACTGATAGTAAACCAATTTCTGTCTCATAGCAAAGACAGAAAGCAAAAAGTATTAATCCATTAACACCTACACTTTAAACCATTTGAAGAAATTTTATTTTGCAGATAAAGCCAAGACAAAACATGAGTTCTGATTCTTTCACATCATAGTTTTAATAGCTCTGTTTGTTCATTCCTCAACTTCAGGTTATTTTAATTCAGCCAACATCTAATTATTACAGCTTTCCAAAGCACACAATAAGTGAATTTAGTGATCGGTGCAATTATCTTTTCCCCTCAAAAATGATATCTTATCTTTCTCCAAGAATAAGCATTTCTAGACTTTAAAGTTCTTAAAATGTAAAATGTATTTGATCCTTTGTTTTTTTGGGTTTTTTTCCTACTTTCCCTTACTTCTTAGCTCAAAATTCAATTTTCAGTTTTGAGTGTCTCAACATTCTGCAGTGATCAGATAATTTCCCCTTGGTTTTGTAAGTGTGAAGTAAATTACACTGCATTTCAAGCAGTGGGGATGTTGTTTTCCCAGGCTGGCTAATTCATTATGGGGAATTGACGATCAGGAGTCCTAGTTTGAGTTCCTGCCTTGCTACTGTGTGCAAGTCACTCCTAGTCCTGGGTCTCAACATTCTTTTCTGTTACTTAACTTAAAACAGAGGTGGAAAGGTGGGGAGAATCGCAAGCTGGAAATGCCTTCAAAAACCAAACAGACAACACAATTAATGAAGTGGCTGGGTGAGGGCTGGGGGAAAACAGAAGAGTTCCTGCCCCATCCTAAGGGAGCACTGTTTTTCAACTTCAGCCAAAATTCCAATGTCACATTTGATTTTTTTCCAGGGATATTAGAAACGTGGGTTTTTATGTGAGGTTGCCCAATTATTAAACATTGACTATTCATTCTATATTTTAACATGGTGTAAGCCAGCCCAAATTCAACCTGTGGGACAACAGTTTGCTGCTAATCTGGAAGAAGTAAAGACCTGTTCGAGTTTGAAGATTCTATGACTATTGACTCATCTATAGTTCATTCATTCACACAGTGGTATACCTTTCCTCATAACAATAACAAACCTATATGAAGCACACCTTCCATACACAGAACACACGCTTGTCACTGGAGCTGTGTGACACAAGCACATTCCTCCATCAGGCCCTGATGGACACAGATGCCAAAGAACCTCCATCCTTTAAGGGACAATCACACATTTCCTCCTTTTTGAAGACTTTCCTGCCTCATCTCCCACATGACCCAACCCCAAGCAAAAGAAATTTCTCTTTTATCTTCTTATAGCAAACATCTTGCTCAAAACTCTCTTGCATAACATAATACATCTTATTATACATCTTATTATAAGTATTGACTTCAGTGTCCATCATTCTCAGCAAGCTGTGAGCTCTCTGAGGCAAGACCATGCCTTTTTCTTTGTGTATTACCAGCATTCAGTTTAGGGCCTGTTGACACTGTTTACATACAAATAAATCAGTCCAGCAGGAACACAAAACACACCCAGTCTGAATTTCATGCCTATTATAAAATGTAGGTTTTATGATTCCTCAGGTATGGTGAGGCCAACAGATCAGGAGACGAATGTCATTGAAAAGATATTTTATTGTTCTTACAGTTTCCAAGAAGAGAGGGAGCCCCATGTGATGGGGGAAGGGGGTACACAGGGACACTAGCATTGGTCAGTTAATTAGCACCTTTATTTTGATTTCCATAGGAAAGAATGGAAAAGGCAAGGTTAGCAGGATTATGGTTAGCAGGTTTCAATAATTTCATCAGGTTCTGGAACATAAGGTCTGTTTCTAAGACAGGAGATAGCTAGAAAAAGGTTGGGCAGACAGACAGTGGAGTCCTCTGGTAACAATGTAGTGAACTCTTCCCAGGCCTCTCAGGCTCAGTGTCCGTAGACAAGCTCCCTGAAAACCTCTCAAGCTAGAGCTTAGGAACTCACTGATGGGATCAAAAAGCAACCAATCGGCTCACCATTAGGTCTCTATCTTAATGCTGACCAATCAGAACAGCTACAGCTCACAGCTAGTGCTAGCCAACCGGCTTGGACTTAGGGCTATATAAGCACCAGGTTTTCAGTCCCAGATGGGCAACCCCCTCGGGCCCCCTCCCACTGTGGGAGCTTTTCTGTCCTCAATAAATCTGCTTTCTCGCCTTCCAGCTGTCCATGTCCCTCAGTCTTCCTGGGCATGAGACAAGAACCTTGACCCTGAAGAACTGCAACCTGAAGAGCTGCAGAAGATCAGAAAAGTCATGCACCCCAGAGGTTGGCTTGCCAGCTGACAGAGCCAGCTGGACAAGGAGAGCTGCCGGAGGGAGGGAGGCGAGATCCGAAGCTGAGGCTCCCGAGGGGCTAGGCTTGCCACCACCCCCCCCAAGTCGCAACACTCAGGGCTTGGCTTGCCAGCCCATTAGAGCTGACACTTGTGGGGCTAGGCTTACCAGCCCCTCCATGACCCTCGCTGGGGCTTGACTGGCTGACCCATTAAGCTGTCACTCTTGAAGTCCAGGATGACCTGAAAAATCCACATCATTTCTAGTTATCTGTTACCTGGTTATGGGGCAATTAAAGCCGAAAAGTAGCATATACCTGGTCCTGGGGTGATTAGGAATGGGAAATAATGTATACAAAATACTGCTGTGCTTAGAGCTGGGAAATAGTGTATACTTAGTTCTGAGGTGACTAGAAACAGGGAATAGTATATACCTGGTGCTGGAGTGATTACAGCAGGGGAACAGTGTATACCTGGTGCTGGGGTCATTGGGGCTGGGGAAAGGTGTATACCTGGTGCTGGGATGACTTGCGCAGAATAGTAAATAACTGGTCCTGGGTGATTCGAGCAGGGGAATAGTGTATATCTGGTCCTCGGGTGATAAGGGTTGGAGAATAGTATATACCTGGTAATGGGGTAATTAGGGCAAAGGAATAGTGAATACCTGGTGCTGGGGTGATTAGGACAAGAAAATAGCATATACCTGTGCTGGGTGATTAGGCCGGAGAATAGTGTATACCTAGTGCTGGGGTGATTAGAACAGGTGATTCGTGTGTACATGGTGGTGGAGTGATTAGGTCAGGAGAAAAATGTATACCTGTTCCTGGGGTAATTAGGGCTAGAGAATAGGGTATACCTGATGCTGGGGTGATTAGAGCCAGAAAAATAGTGTACCCCTGGTGCCAGGGTGATTAGAGCAGCAGATTAGTGAATGCCCGGTCCTGGGGTGATTAGAGCGGGGGTATAGTGTATACCTGGTGCTGGGGTTGATTAGAGCAGGAGAATTGTGTATACCTGGTCTTGAGGTGATTAAGGCAGGGTAATAGTATATACTTTGTTCTGGGGTAGTTAGGGCAGAGGAATAGTGTGTACCTGGTGTGGGATGATTAGAGCCGGGAATATTGCATACCTGGTTCTGGGGTTTTAAGTAGTAGGGACTAGTTATATTTGGTGCTGAGGTGATTAGAGCAAGAGAATTGTGTATACCTGGTCCTTGGGTGATTAGGGCTGGGGAGTGTAAATATCTGGTCCTTGGGTATTTAGGATGGGGTTGAGTGTAAGAGCTCAATGAAGAAAGAGGTTGGTCTCTGGATTGGTTGGTTTGCATATGAAACGAGTGCTATAAGTTTGCTGCTTTCTATTTTTAGGAATTAACTACCATTAAAAGGTGTAGTCCCTAAGGGAACAGCCAGTCCCCAAGATGTCACAGTTTCAAAACTATGGACCAAAAGGTTAATACAGTGACTAATGCAGTGCCCAATATGAGGAGTTTCCCATGAAAAATGCAGAGTTCAGAGGAAAAATGTATCCCTCGAGCTAGAAGAGGAAATAGGCGCATTGAGCAAGGGATGGAGATAAGTACAGTGCACATGACAGAGACTAGGAGAGGTGACAAGTGAAGGGGGAAGGGCTTTCCTCCCCTTGGATCTATACTCCCCAGGCAGAGTCAGAATGACCAGTGTTATGTTAGGCATAATCATGATGCAACTCGGGTTCCACTTTTTTCTAAAATACTGTTATGAAACCTCAAGTTCTAAAGTTTATGGCAGCTCAGGAGGCTCTGAGTCTTGGGACCACCTTTGCCCTGGGTTTTGGCTTCCTTTACACATGCTTCCCATGGTTTTCACCATGTTGGTCCAGATGTGACACTGGCTTCCACTCTAATTTCACACACTTGACAGGCGACAACAGCTGCTTCACACAAGGCACACATCAACATGGCAAAGGATTCGTGAGAGACAGATGAATTACTCACATGGCAGTGACAGAAACACCCACAAATCATACTATACGTTTTTCTATTATCACCTCCTCTGAAATTCTTCATCATTCTGGTAGCCAGTCAAACCCACAGAAACCCATGTATACACAAAAACCACATCTAACTCCAACTATTTCTTTACTGCATAGAGTTTTCCAGACCCCCTCCCTCCTCTTTCTTTATTCTTCTCTCTGTCCAGGTTAACCCATACCTCCACCAGGCAGCAGGATCTTCTTCTCGCCTTTGCAACACTTTGTGGCTTGAGTTATTGCCAGCTCTCGTGAGCTCAAAGTCTCTTCTCTTCATCCCAGTGGCTCTTCATAGACTTTGCTAAACGAAGGTAGCTTCCCCCTTAAGAAGAATTCTGTTGGCTGCAATGCTTCCTACCAAGTGGCAGAGCATACAGGAAATCTAATTGATAGGCCAGGCCAGACCCCACAAAGGGTACCATCCTCACCTTTTAAAATTTAAAACCTCAAAAAGAAGTGAACTTAATAGGACTTGTCTTTGCTCCAGGCAACTTGGTACAAGACACCAAATGGTCTTTTGCAGAATTTAGGTTTTTTCCCCTCAGTTTTCCTGAGATATTTGGCAGTGTAGCAGCAAGTTTATGAAATCACCTCTTTCTTAAGTTCCCTCAGTTTTCTTAAGACCAGATTGGAAGAAGAGAGAGTCTAGGTTTCCTGAAACTGATTCAATGAAGGGAAGACTTGAGGGAATTTGGAATAAATTTGGCTCTCCTTTTTGCCTTTCTGTGGGAATGAAAATAACAGCTAAAAATCTCATCATTAGGCACTGGCTGGTCAGGAAAGTATCCCTTCAGCCTCAGGCCCAAATATGACCCCCATAGTGGCCTCAGCAGGGTGGAGCAGGGATGAGGAGTCGTACTATGAGAAACAGTTCAATTTGCACTGAGCACTGAGCAAAGCCTCTTGGCTTTGGGGTCTCACGTTTAAACATAAACTTCTGCATTAGCTAGCCCAATTCATTTTTGTTTTACTTCATTTTCTAAGCTAATGTAGTGTTTTCAATATGATTCCACAGCGTCTTGGCATAGAAAAGACCATGATGTCATATTTGAACTATTCATTATGATTCTAATATGTGAGGGGAAATGGCCAATTCTTTTCTGGCTCCATGTGTGATGGCAGTATGAACATTCTCTATCTGGCTAAGAGTAAATCAAGAAGAAAAAGACCTATAATTTCCCCAAAGAAGGCTGAAGCAGACAGCCCACATAAATTAGGAGTTGCTTACTTGCAGGATATGTAAACTTGGTAATTATTTTTAGGAGTAGATAACTGTGATCAAATTAAAGTGCTTTACTGATAGAGGAGAAGAGAGACAGAGAACAAGACAAAGAAATAGGAAAATTGAATCAGTCTCAGGAATTTTGATTCCCATATTCATTTTCAGAAGTGAAGGAGGAAAGAGAAGAGGAGCTAGAAGAACGGAGGTGCAGGGGTATCTTCCCTGTGGGTTCCTTCACAAATGGATCCCTAGAGTCATAACTTGTGAGCCTGGAAGAAACTGAGGCCCAGAGACAGGCAGTAACTTGGCCGGATCTCTTGAGTGACTTATGCCAGAATGAAAATAAGGAAGCAAGTCATCTACCCGTAAGTCTAATGGTCAACTATTTACCTTCCACTTGAATCCTTGGAGCTGTATGTTTCAGGAGTGTGTACAGATGGGGTTTGCCTGAGCAGTTTTTACTATACCTTAACTAAGAGAACTGCCTTTTGAAGACCAGCTTGGGCTCTGGCTTTTTGACTCTACTTAAAACAATTCTAAAAAGCTATTTCCCCTCAAGAGCAGTGAGGGAGTGGAAAGAGTTCCAGGATGCTGAATCGGAAGGTCAGGATCCTATCTTGGACTTCCCTGCCCTTTGTTCAGTGAGTCTTGGTTTTCTTTCCAAGATAAATGAGTCAATCACTCATGCCCAGCCGGACTCTCGTAGTTAAGTGAGGGTCAAGGGAGATGAAGGTGGGAGAAGTGCTCCCTCAATTATGCAAAGTATACAACACGTGTCTGGTGTTGACAGGGTTGCTGTTGTAATTAAGAACATGATAGAAAAGCTGGGCGTGGTGGCTCACACCTGTAATCTCAGTACTTTGGGAGGCTGAGGAGAGAGGATTACCTGAGCCCAGGGGTTCCAGAACAGCTTGGGCAACCTGGCGAGACCTCATCTCTACAATAAATCAAACAAGAAGCTAGATGTGGTGGCATGTGCCTATAGTTCCGGCTACTTGGGAGGCTGAGGCAGAAGCATCACCTAAGCCCAGCAGGTCAAGGCTGCTGTGGCCGTGAGTGTGACACTGCACTCCAGCCTGGACTGCAGAGTGAGACTCTGACTCAAAAAAAAAAAAAGAACATGACCCCCCGCCTTAGGTTTTGGGGTCATTTGTGCCTACAGTTTGTCACCCAAAAGAGGAAGGAGGCCCAGAGACCAGATGCTTCCCCAGAAAGGGAGGCAGAGGATGTAGGGGCATGGAGGGGTAGATAAGGCTGCAGAGACAATATTCTCAAACAAGATTCTGGGAACCTCCCTGAAGTGGCTGCCATCTGCTGCATACCCAACTTCGGGGCATGTCAAGCCCCGGAAACCAGACACACAGTGGAATCATAGCTCACTGAGTTCCAAAATCATCACAAAATGCAAGACTCATAGAGTTCACTTTTCCCTTGAAAACCCCAACTCAATAGGTCTAACACAACCTATTTAATTTTTTAGGGTTGGCACAGATTGGGGTCTCCATGGCTGGGCCCCTGATTAAATCATTGATTGGTACTTTGGCTTATATTGTGCAAAAGGGACAGAAACAGAAAGACTAGAATGACACCTAGAGGGCTGAGATGCTCCAGTCTGGGAGGCTGTGGAGACTAGATGAATTGAAAGGATAGACAAGACATGTTCTACTGCTGTATGAACTCAGGGGAATGAGCTCACTAAAGAAGACAACGGGCAAAGGTCCCTCTACCAATTCAATATTCCCTATCTCTTTCTCTCCCTCTTCTTTCCATTCGAGTTTATGATTGAGTTAGTGTGTGTGATGTGCCTTCTATGAATGGTGTCAGAGTCCTGACCCCATCTTATCAGATCATTCCCCTCAACTGTGTTTGCTGCTAGATCCCTCCACCCCAAGATGCAGGCCATGAGCGGGCTCAGTCGATGGGGTCCAGCACAATCATGTGGACTCCCAAACTGGCCTTTCCTGGGAACCTTTTCACTTTTATGGATAGAAATTCTAGAGAGCCAGGTGGGAGCCTTTGCCTTCACAGCTTGTAGAAGTCCCAAGCAGAACTTGTGTTAAACCCTCAGCAAAGTACCCAGAGGAATGTATTGAAAATGATTACAGCTAGAGACCACTTCTTTTATGTTCCCTGGCTCTGTAGACAGGAACCATCTTAGCTGGACAAATTCCTTCCCTTCCAGGGGTCTATAAATTGGAAGAATTGGCCTAGATGAGCTCTTAGTATCTCCCATCTCTAAGGTTTCACCTGGATCAACAATGTGCCAATATAGACTATAACCAGACAACTTCAAAGAGAGGCAACATGCTGAACACATCCATCCGCAATAAGACATGACTACGTCTTTGAAGTTTTTATAAGGCACCAATTTGCAGCCCCAGATTTAAAAATATAGAAATAAGGGATGGTTGAATCCAAAGTCCAAAGCAAAGGGTTAGAGATGCGGCCACACTACTGAATGCAAGCCCGCTTACTTATTTTATTTAACAAATATTTATGTAGCACCTATTATCACCAGACATCATTGTAAGTGCTTTACAAATATTAATTCACTAAGGCCTGGTTCCAATCCTTAGTGAGAAAGACACTATGATCATGTTTATTTTACTGATGAGAAAAACTAAGGCACAAAGAAATTAAGGAATTTGCCTAAGGTAGTACTGCTAACTAGTAAGGACTCATAACATTTTGCTCAGTATTAATATGACTGACATTCACATCAAAGACCTGGGATGTGGGAAGCAAAATCCTCAGGGAGAAAAAGTAAGAAAACCCAGGCCCTTTGACCCGCAAGCCCGTGCTTGGTCCAAAAGACCAGTATAGGTATTTTTTTCAACACATGAAATGGAGGTCTGGGTGGGATTTCCATAAAATTTGCAGGCTGTTTTGCTGTAAACTTCTCAGACCCTTTACTCTGCTGCTACGCATTATGAATCTCCAAGGGGACATGGTGGAATGCAACTTCTCCCAATTTTGTTTGATGAAGAAATCTTTTTTCCAAGGAAAAATCTCAAAAAAACTAAAGTTCTAACAAACACACTTTGGAAACACCAGCTTGATCAGTGCAAAGTTGATACTCTCCATTACATTTTCCAACTGTAATAATCAACCTTCTTCAGAACCCTATGCCACATTGGCATCCCCTTTCTTGCACAGGGTTAACTTGCCACTTGGTGCTATGGTTTTGAACATACTTGTCTTACCTCCATGACGAATAGGAAGCTCCTTAGGGAAGCACCATCTCTGGTTTATCTTAGTGATCTTCACAGTAGTGAGCATAGTTTCTTGCATATAGTAAACAATCAGATGCTTACTGAATAAATAAATGAGCATGTTTGAACCATTTCCATATGAGAACCACAGAAACTGGTTTTCCAAGAAAAGAAAGAAGAAGGCAGAAAATTAAAACCAAGAGCACCCCTTTTTGTTTGGGTTTTTATGGTGGTGATGGTGTAAAAATGGCAGAGCTCAGGGAAAAAAGATTTATTCTCTCATGAGAGTTAGTTTGTTGGCAACAGAACAGATGGAAAGAGAGGGAAAAGAAGTCGCAGGATTATTCAACTTTTAAAACTGTAGTGGACAACCCACCTCACAACATCCCATCTCATACTCGTTAGAATGGCAGCTACCAAAAAAATAGAAAATAATGCGTTGACAAGGACGTAGAAAAATGGGAACTCTTCTACAATGTTGATGGGAACGTAAAATGGTGCTGCTGCTAAGTAAACAGTATGGTGAGTCTTCACAAAACCAAAACCAGAACTTACCATATGATCAAGCAGTTCTACCTCTGAGTATATATGCAAAAGAATTGAAAGCAGGGTATTGAGGAGATATTTGTACACTCATGTTCATAACAGCACCATTCATAATAGTCAAACAATGAATGCAACCCAAGTGCTGGTGGGCACATGAATGAAAAAACGAAATGTGGAATATACATGCAATGGAATCTTATTCAGTCTCAAAAAGGAGGGAAATTCAGACACATGTTACAACATGGATGAACCTTGAGGCCATTGTTCTAAGTGAAATAAGTCAGTCACCAAAAGGCAAATATTACATGATTCCACTTACATGAGGTATCCAGAGTAGTCAAATTCACAGAAACAGAAAATAGAATGGTGGTTACCAGGGGCTGTGGGTGGAGGGAAAATGGAATTTTGTTTTTTAATGGGTATAAATTTTCAGTTTTTCAAGATGGAAAGAGTTCTGGAAGTGGATGGTGATGATAGTTGCAAAAGATGTAAATGTACTTAACACTTCTGAACTTCACACTTAAAAATGGCTTAAAGATGGTGAATTTTATATGTATTTTACCACAGTTAATAAAAAACTGAGGAAGACATTGCAGATATACCAGCCAGAGCCCAGTATTTTATATGTGAGGAAATAGAGACCTAGAAATACATGACATCCTCCAAGCCAAAAAATTTCAATCCTCTCATTTTAATAATCCTATCAAGACTATAAATCTAAAGAGTCATTTGGAAGTGACCTCCTGAAATTATTTTAAAGGAAATGTTGTTGTAAGTAGACAGGAAAAAAATCAATCCCTTATTAGATTCTCCTCTTATTTGGGAATAGTATGGGACAATCTAATTTGCAAGGGTCAAAGGGCAATTTTGCCAACAGTCCTGAGTCCTTCCTCTTACATCACCCCACTCCTAGCCAGTTTCTTCATCCCAAGCTTGGATCCAGGCTGTCTAATGGGAGAGTGATCGGTAATTGCCAAGCCATGAGTTTCCATGGGTCGGTACCAAGCCCACAAAGTGATGAGGCTCACAGCAGAGAAACTGCAGTTTCCGTTGCCTGCCCATCAGCCAGCCTGCTTGGCAGATCATTTTTTGGCAATATTTGAGAGTTGAAGTAAAAATCATGTTTTCTACTCAGATCTAAACCAAAGTGTCAGCAGCTGACTTCCTCGGCCTAGGCACAAAACTGCAGTCATGAAACATGAGAAGGAACAAAGGCCATCAAGCCAGAATATTTTCTGGTTCCCTATGAGATATCATGCTACCATGCCATGTCCTGAATTTTTCCCAGTGCTGACTGGAAAAAAACTCAGTCAACTATGGGTAAGGGGACAAAGCTGCCAGCGAAATTCAGGACCCTGGCTAAATCCCACACCCAAGTGAACTCAGGGGACAGTTCCCTTAAGGTTCATCTAAGGTCAAGGATATTTTTTTGTGGATAGGAATGTTTGCTGAGAACAAGCTACAGAAAGCAGGGAGTTCCCACACACTGTTCCTTGGGAAAAGTATATGACTGATTGCTTACTACCTCTGTCCAATTTAACCAGACATGATAAAGACACCTATCTGGATTATCTGGTCATGCCCTCATTGCTCAATGGAGGGTTTACTTCCATACAGAGATTGGGACCAAAATAAAGGGAAAAGACCAGAACACAAGAAAATCTAGATCTTTGTAAGCAGAAATAAACAGCAAATGGAACTTCTAATGGCTCACATGCAGGAGGAGCAGTACTGACATTTTTAAAGACTTATGTTCATCTTACCTCATTTGAGTCTCACATTGTGAAAGTGTGGGTTGGTGGTCATTGTAGCAGTAGTGACTGCAGTAGTTGCACCGCTGTACAGACAGCGAGACTCAGAGAAGTTAAAGAAACTGCCCAAGGTCATACAAGGAGTGACAGAGTCAGGTTTAGGACAAGGTCAGATTCCTCCCTACGTTCAATGCCCACAATACTGGGTAGATTCAGTTGTAGGTATGTGACTTCCTTACAGTGTGGATTAGATCCTACTGATCTTAAAGATGAAACTCAAGAGCCCTAATACAGAGAAAACAATTACCCAAGACATGGCTTCAGTTAGCGATTCCATCCTTAGAGAAGCTCCTTGTGAGGAGGGCCACCAAGTATGCTGTTTGCTGGAGCATAACCCCATGACAGAAGCAGGCAGGTGTTGGTGCACAGTTTTCCCATTACACAGGAGTCCATTCAAATTCAGGGTCAACAACTCTATTTTAATGGCAGAGTGTGGCTATTATTAATTCCTATTGCCGTGTTCAGAAATCAAATAAACATTTATAGAGTAAAACAGCAACATGCAGTTTGGCCATTTCCATATTAATTTTCAAAGCCAGCATTTAATCTATTCCTGACTTTCTCTCCAACTAAACTAGAAAACTGTCTTCCAGGATAGAACCCGGGAATCAACAAAACCGTGGCGTATACACAGCTCTGGCTCTGGTCCCAGGTGTTGGCTTCTTCCATCCCCTGCCCAGCTTCATTCCAGGTGTTAAAAAGCCTTTGCCTACCCACAGCCTCAGCACAGCTGAGCTCATGAATCAGGTTGACCAGGCAGAAGGATATGTCTGGGAGCCTTGGTTTCTCCTGTGAATGCAGCCTGCAAAGAGTTTTGCTGTTATAGATCTGTGCATTCAGACAAAAAAATATGTGTTCTTACACACACGCACACATACAGAGAGAGAGAGAGAGAGAGAGAGAGCCACACACTTCAAAGAAGAGGGGTCCAGAATTACTAGATGTCAACTAGGGCACAAAACCGATATCCCGTTTTCTTCACCAGGATGAGTCTTGAATTTTGAATAGGAAGGGTGAAGCAATTTTTAAACTTCTGGACAAGAAGTTTTCCTCGCTAATTCCACTAGGGTGATAAACTTTGGATTGCCAAGCATTTTGACTGGGAGCTGCCCAAAAAGTAGTATCATAATCACATTTCACTGAAGGTGAGATACCACCACAAGCAATAAAATCATTATTTTATATATCAGCTTAAGAAAAACATCACTTCCAATTAAGCTATAGCACACCATCAATGGTAAGAGGCAACCCAATTTAAGAAATGTTAAAATGTGGGGGGAAAAAACTAAGAAATGATGAAGATTGCAGATGTTCATTTTATGGATGGGAGAGGGGCAGGAGCCTTAGAGAAGTAGCTGGTTTACTCAAGTTCCCACAGCTAGTATGAACCTCAGATGCAAATCTAATTGTATCTGACCCCAGAGTTAAGATTCTTTCTGCAAAACAACACTTACATGTTTCACCCACCTAATTGAAACTTTCAGATGACAAGGCCTTTCATAACCTTCAGAATCCTTTGAACATTATATATTAAAGAGCTGATTGCCACCACAGGAAGCAGCAGCATGGCAAGGCAGTTTTCCCAGACCAAGGCAAAACTGCCTATTTTTGCTGAGGTCCTTCTATCCGTCATGCCTGGACCTGCCAGATATGACAACAGAACTGTCCTCTAATGCAGTAATGCCAAAGAGATGTTGGAGGCTTTTGTTTTTATTTTTCCAGCACAATCGTCCAGGATTCTCAATATCTAGCACAAATGATATTTGGCCTGGATAACTCTTTGTTGTAGAGGCTCTTCTGTGTGTTGTAAGATGTTTAGAAGCATCCCTGGCCTCTACCCACTAAATGTCTATAGCACTACCTGAGTTGTCACCGCCAAAAATGTTCCCAGACATTGCTAAATGTCCCCTGGGATAAAGTGGGAGGAAAACTTGCTCCCAGTTGAGAACCACCAAAACAGATTTTTATCAGCCTCTTTTTTACTTAAAAAATAAATTCTGAACTACCTCCTTAGCACTCTACCTCAAACTTCAGAGTCGCCTCACTTCAGTCCCCATCACAAATGAGAAAAAAATAGAAAAAGTGACATAGATTCCATCGTGCTCTAAGTCCATGGTGATCGTATTTTCCAACCAGGAGATGTACAGCATGAAAAGATTATTCTCTTTCCATCAGGTATTTTGCCAACAGCACATTATCTATCATATTCTAGTTGTAAATCACTTCTATAGGATCAAGCTTCAGTTTTACAGCTTGACATTAACAATCTCTAAAAACAATCTCTTTTTTTTATTTCTTGAGTATAATCTTCACAAATGCAATTAATGAAGCAACCTATAACCCAGTTTTTAAAGTAAATGACAAAGATTCTACAACTGGTAACATTCTTAGTTAAGTGGATTTGCGTTCCCACATGTTTTCTCCTTTCCATTTCCACCTTTGTAACTCAACTAGTCTAAACAATGGCCTGTCTAAATTAAAAGCAGAGCCAAATAGCTTGATTTAGATTCTAGGGAGTTAATTCTCTTAAGATGGGATTTGAGATATCAGCTAAGTTCCCATTTACTCTCTTTCAAGCAAATCCCTGAAGCATGAATTTAGGAATAAGTTTAAATAGTCTTTGTATAATGTTAATGGTTATTAGTTTGTATTATCTTTCTTGTCAATTGCCTAGAGGCACACAGTGTATTGGTATAACTCTACAGTATGAATAAACTAGCCCACTAGATACTGAAGATGAAGGTGCAGTCAGAAAAATAGAACCTCACCCTGCTTTGCATATATTGTATTTCTTTCCATGGCTATGCAAATTACCCCACAAAGAAAGTGTAGCTGAGGTCCAGAAAACTAATAAAATAAATATGTAGTCATGGGAAGAGTGGCTCTACTAAATAGAAATACATAAATAAATTCTTGATTCATTTATTCCTTCATTTATCTATCTGTTTATTATCTGTTTTTTAAAAAGTTTACTCAGCCCCTACTCTGGACCAGACACTGTACTAGGGATGAGGGAGATAACAGAAGCAATTCAGACGGCTCTCAGAAAGCCTATATCAAGCTGGGAAAACAGACAAATAAGAAGTACTGTTGAGTGTAGTGATTTCTGTGATGTGAAAATATATGTAATATGTCCTATAAGGGGCACATATTTAGCCCAGGGCAGATAGAGGAGAAGGGCAGGAAGATTCCCTGGAGGAAGAGATCTTTAGGTTGAAACTGAAAGAGGGAGTAACTTCTTTTGCCACTGCTAAGCAGTGGGGCAAAGATAAGGTGCTCCAGTCAGAGAGAACCTGAAATCACAGATTTCTAGAGGCTGACAAGACCTGATATACCTCCTGATACAATGTCTCCATTTTAAATATAGGAAACCTAAGGTTCAGAGCAGAAGTTTCTCTGCCCACTACCAACAGAGCTAAAACTAAACTACTAAACTATCTCTCCTGACTCATCTTCCAGGATTTACAAGTCGCACCAGGCTTTCACATGGCCAGAATGACTGGCTATGTGACTTTCTTCTGATTGGTGCATTCTTACTGCCATTCACATGTTTATAGATGACCTCTATGTGTTCCTGATGATAAAAATGTGAATCAGTCACAAACTCTGTCTTCAAGGACCTTACAGCAAGTTGCTATAATCAAAGATAAAAATTGCCAAGTGCAAAAAGAAAGGTACAACATCAAATGCTGGTGAGGATTTGGGGCAGTTCTTAGTCTGTTTGGGCTGCTACAACAAATTACTGTGGACTAGATGGCTTAAACAACAGATATTTATTTCTCACAGTTCTGGAGGCTGGGAAGTCCAAGATCAAGGTGCTGACAGATCCATTGTCTGGTGAGGGCCATCTTCCTGGTTTGTGGATAGTCAATCTCTTGCTGTGCCTTTACATGGTAGAGAACAAAGAGAAAGCAAGCTCCTTTGTGTTTTCTTAGTAGCGGCACTAATCCCATGTATGAGGGCTCCATTCTTATGACTTAACTACTTCTCAAAGACACCACCTCTTAATACAATCACATTGGGAGTTTAGATTTTAACATGAATTGTGAGGGCACACAAACATTCAGTCCATAACAAGAATTCTTATTTATTGCCTGTGGGAATGCAAAATGAAACAGCCTCTTTGGAAGAGTTTGACAGTTTCTTACAAAAATCAACACACTCTTACCATACGATCCAGCAATCGAATTCTTTGATGTTTACCCAAAGGTGTTAAAAACACATCCATATAAAACCTGCACATGGATTTTTATAGCATTATTCGTAATTGCCAAAACTTGGAAGCAATCAAGATGTCTGTCCTTCAGCAGGTGAAAGGGTAAATAATCCATGGTACATCCAGACAATGAAATAAAATTCAGTAACAAAAAGAAATAAATAAGGAAGCGACATGGAGTAAACTTAAATGCATATTACTAAGTGAAAAAGCTAATCCAAACAGACTGCATACTGTACAATTCCAACTACTGTACATGACATTCTGAAAAAGACAAAACTATGGCGATAGTAAAAAGGTCAGTGGTTGCCAGGGGTTGGGAGGGGGAGGAGAGCTTTTAGGGCAGTGAAACTATTCTGTGTGATACTATAATGGTGGATATATGGCATCTATGTTTGTCCAAACCCATAGAATGTGTAAGGTCAAGAGTGAACCCTAACGTAAACTATGGACTATGGGTGATGATGATGTATCCATGTAGGATACATGATGTATCCATGCAACAAATGTACCACTCTGGTGTGAGATATTGATAATTAGTTAGGCTATGCATGTGTCAGGGCAGGGAGTATATGATAATTCTCTGTACTTTTCCCCTAGATTTTGCTGTGAACCTAAAATTGCTCTAAAAAATAGTCTGTTGAAAATATTTTTATTTTAAAAATAAAAGAGAGGTGGAGGTATGAAGAGCCCAACATTTAATCAGTGTTGAAAGTGTGTATGACTTAGGAGATAATACATCACTAGAATAAGGATATTAGTGGCTTAAAGAATAGTATAATTTAGTTTTCTGTTACTTAACAGTTCAAGAAAGCACTTTAGGCAGTTCTGCTTCAATGGTCATACATCTCAAGGGTGTTGTCCTAATCCACTGGGTCCAAGATGGGTAGACCAGTTCAGGGTCCACTGGTAGAAAAGGAAAGATGACTCCTGCCTTAGTCTCTCCCTCCAGAAGTGAAACGTCATTTCCACTCCCAATCTATGGGAGAGAAAAGAGCTAAATGGCCTCACTAACATCAAGAGGCTCTGGGAAATGTAGTTCCTACCTAGGCAGCCATGGGCCCAGCTACACGTTTATTGCTATGGAAAAAGGAAATGGGTCTAATATCAGCTTCATCAGTGATGAAGAATTAAAATCCTTCCCAGACATCCAATCCCTAAGAGATTATGCAGCTTCCAAACCAGCTCTAGAGGAGACACTTAAAAAGGTATTAAGCACAGAAAAAGAAAAAAAAAGAATGACCACATACTTCCCAAGAGAGCAGCAGAGCATAGAATCAACAGAGAATATAGTGCAACAAGAAACTTGAAAACACACACATACATCAACCCCAAAGCCAAAGAAAAACAAGCAAACAAAGAAAAAACTTCATAAGAACCTCATAAGAACAGGGATAAACAATCTCATAAACTTATAAGAACTTTATAAGAACAGGGATAAACAATCACATTTCAATAATCAGCCTGAATGTGAATCGACAAAACGCACCACTGAAAAGACACAAAATGGCAATCTGGGTAAGAAACTATGATCCAATTATTTGCTGCCACCAGGAGACTCAACTCACTACAAGGGACGCACACAGACTCAAAGTTAAAGGATGGAAAATGAGATTCCAGGCAAATGGATCACAAAAGAAGGCAGGGGTCACAATCTTAATATCAGACAAAACAACCCTTAAGCTATCAACAATTTAAAAAGATGCAAAAGGACACTACATAATGATAAAAAGTTTAATCCATCAACAAGAAATATCCATCCTAAACATATATGTACCCAACACAGGAACACCAGCATTTATAAAGCAACTACTAAGTAAGCTAAAAAAAGATATTGACTCTAACACTATTATAGCAGGAGACTTGAATACCCAACTAACAGCCCTAGATAGATCATCAATGCAAAAAATCAACAAGGAGATCCAGAACCTAAACTTGACACTCAACCAAATGTACTTAATAGATACCTACAGATTATTCCACCCAACAAACACAAAGTATAAATTCTACTCATCACCACATGGAATGTACTCCAAGACTGATCACATCCTTGACCATAAATCAAGCATAAATAAATTCCTTAAGGTTGAAATATTGTCATGTACCTTCTCAGACCACAGTGAAATAAAAATAAATATCAACACCAACAAAATTTCCCCAAAGCCCAAAAGACATGAACACTAAACAGTATGATACTGAACAATCACTGGGCCAACACTGAAATCAAAGCAGAAATTAAAAGATTCCTGGAAACAAATGAAAATGAAGAAACAGCTTGCCAAAACCTCTGAGATGCCATGAAAACAGTTCTAACAGGGAAATTTACATCTCTACGAGCGCACATCAAGAAAACAGAAAGATCACAAGTAGAGAGCCTAACAAATCACCTAAGGGAGCTGGAAAGAGAAGACCACCAAAACCCCAACTTTAACAGAAGAATCCAAATCACCAAAATAAGAGCCCAAATATGGGACA
>CAUYQG010075774.1:0-63836 GCA_963574415.1 Tarsius wallacei | reverse complement strand
TTTTTTGAGTCGGAGTCTCACTCTGTTGCCCAGGCTGGAGTGCAGTGTTATGATCATGGCCACCGTAGCCTCAACCTACTGGACTCAGGTGATCCTTGCCCCTCAGCCTTCCAAGAAGCTGGAACTACAGGTACATGCCACCATGCCTGGTTAATTTTTTTTATTTATTGTACAGATGAGGTCTTGCCAAGTTGCCCAGGCTGGTCTCAAACCCCTGGACTCAGGCAATCCTCTCACCTCTGTCTCCTAAAATGCTGGGATTACAGGCATGAACCACCATGCCCAGCTCAGCATTACATCTTCTGGGCATATTCAGAGGCTACTAGATGCAGCAAGGTCATCAGTTCTGGGAGACAGAGGGTTAAGACAAGCATAACAGATTTCCATGTTCTACAAATGGTTGTCCATATGGAAAAACAGAAATGAAAATTCACCCTTACCTTATACCATACACAAAAATCAATTCAAGATGGATTACAGACATCCACATAAAAGACAAAACTGTAAAGCTTTTAGAAGAAAACATAAGATATTATCTTCTTGATCTTGGGGGTAATCAACAATTTCTTTAGGAAGAATACTAAAGGACTAACCATCAAAATAAGGGTAAATTGGGCCAGCCGCAGTGGACCAAACCTGTATTCCTAGCACTTTGGGAGGCAAAGGTAGAAGAATTGCTTGAGCTCAGGAGTTTGAGACCAGCCTGGGCAGCATAGCAAGCCCTCATCTCTAAAATAAATAAAAATTAACCAGGTGTAGTGGCATGCACTTGTAGTCCCAGCTGCTTGGGAGACTGAGGGGGAAGGATTGCCTGAGCCCTGGAGGTCAAGGCTGCAGTGAGATGTGATCATGCCACTGCACTCCTTTCTGGGGGACAGAGTGAGTGAGACCCCAATTCCAAAAAAAAAAAAAAAAAAGAGATGTAATGATGATGGTGAAGAAACAAAGCCCTAGACTGAGAAAACACCAGCAGAAACACCAAATGCCCAGTTGTAAAGTCGTCCAGGCTTTAGCCACCCTCACTGCCCACACTTGCATTTTACTTCCCAGGGCCAGAGTCACGGGGGACAGAAGTGAAGGGAAGCAAAGCAGGGAGCGGGATGAGGAAACAAATAGGACTGAGGGTTGAGAAAGTCCCCACAGGGTTGAGCCAGGCTGGATGGGAAGTTGACTGGTGCTTTGGGGCTGTGTTGTGGTTTGAATATTTGTGTCCCCTCCAAAATTCATAGTAAAACTTAAATTCCCAATGCAACAGTATTAAGCAGCGGGACTTTAGGAATGACTAGGCTTTGAGGACTCCACCTTCATGGATGGGATTAGTGTCCTATAAAAGGACTGGAGGGAAGCAGCGAGGCTCCTTTTACCCTTCTGGCTTCCACCATGTGAGGACACAGGAAGAAAGGCCTCACCAGACACCGAATGCTAGTGCCTTGATCTTGGACTTCCCAGCCTCCAGAACAGTGAGAAAAAAATAAATTGTACTTCTTTGTAAATCACCCAGTCTCAGGTATTTTGTTATAGCATCACAAACAGGCTAAGACAGGTCCTCAGCCAAATCCTAATGCCCAGTTTCTCTGTGTCTCTTTCCTGTGACTTTTGGAGCCTGAGACTATTAAGTCTCAGAGCAAGGAAGGCTGGGCGCAGTGGCTCATCCCTGTAATCCCATCACTTTGGGAGATGGAGGCGAGAGGATTGCCTGAGCTCAGGGGTTCGAAACCAGCCTGGGCAACCTGGGGAGACTTCGTCTCTACAATAAAATAAAATAAAAAATTAGCCGGGCATGGTGGCACATGCCTGTAGTTCCAGCTGCTTGGAAGACTGAGGCAGAAAGATCACATGAGCTCAGCAGGTGGAGGCTGTGGTGGCTGTGAGCATGCCCCTGCACTCCAGCCTGGGCAACAGAATGAAACTACGACTCAAAAAAAAGTGCAAGACAGCCTTGCAGCATACAACCTGTGATCCAGAATCTTGCTTATGTTATCTTATTCATTCCATTTGCTCTACCACCCTAGGAGAATTCCTCGTCCATTTTATAGAGGAGGAAACAGAGAATCCCAGAGGTTGAGGATGCTTCCCAGGACCTCACAACTCACATGTGGGGGAATTTCTTTACTACTTCCCTCTCTACGGCTGCTCATCTCCATGGTGATCCAGCCCTTCCCAGCCATGTGCTGCTGAAGCCACCAGACCACTTCAGGGTCACAGGCTTTCCTCCCAAGGAACTGAACAAGCAGGCAAAAAAGAGAAGCGTAGGGGTTGTTTCCCATTGCCATTTTCCTAAAATAGCCTAACATTCCTATGAAACAAAGAGCTTTTCAGGCCCAAGGCAAGGATTTGTTTATACCAAGTGAAACCTAGTACAAGCCATTTCAGCAAAGTGAAAACATTTGGTCATTCCTGTGGACTTGACTGATTCAACCAACCTTCTAAAGAATGGTACTGAAGAACCGCCAAGCTTTAGTCTGGTGCCACACCTTTGCCCAGGGGAGCCTTGCCCAGTAAAGCCCTTCTATCCCAGCGCTTGGCAAGGTCAGCACCTCCTGTTTATGCCTTCTCAGTTCCCAGGGTGGGCTGAGTGTCCTCATCTGTCCTTCCATGGCCTTTCATCCAAATTTCAATTTCCAACATTTCCGGGATTATATTACTTGTCTTCATGTCCATCGACCCTGTTAGACGGTGAGAACTCAAGACCAGGACCTGTTATCTTTCTCTTCTGAATCCTAAGTACCCACCACAATGCCTTTCCAACTTGCCATCAGTACATGTTTAGTACTGAAAAGCTGGATCAAAGAAGGTGTCAGAAGATTGGAGAGAAAAACTGAGTCTGTTCAGCAGAGCTTCCCAGGGCAGGAGCTCATGTAACGATCTGCATGTGTTTGCAAGATTAAGCGCCTTTCTAGCTGTGTGGTGCCTCAGTTTCCTCATATGAAAAAAGGAGAGAAAAACAGCAAATACTTTGTGGAGAGAGTATAAAAGTTGAATGAATTAGCACAGGAAAAACCTTTAGATGCAGACCTGGCATGTTTCACATCCAGTGAATGTTATAACCCTCATAATCATTGTCATTATCATGATTATAATGGCAGTATCTTGCTTTCATGTCACAACCTCAGGTGCTAGGCTCCAGTCCGAGTGGCTAACCACAGAGGGCACACATCCCTGGCTCCTCGCCCTCTATCTAACCTAGAGAGATACCCAGTCCTGAACGGAACAGAGAGGAAGGTAACAGTGGCATGACAGAACGGTAGCAAATGCTAGAGGCTGCTGAGTGGTTTGGACAAGTTGGGTAGACTGAGGTGGTCTCACCTGATAGGGGAGAGTGGAGGCCCATGGTCAGGACGCCCAGAGATCCCCTGGCTATGTACCAATGGCCTCAGAGCTGGCCAGCCCTCCTGCCACAGGCCAGTGTTCCTCAGCCTTTCTCCTGTATGAAAACGAATAGGTGGCTTTTGGTAACAAACCAAAAGTACTCTGGATAACACTGGAATCAACATCTTTGATACAGAACTTCCCTCACTCCCTGTGGGGATGATTTTCTTAAAATAGATTACCAGGAAGTGGAATTACTGAGTCAAAGTTTATGTGCTTGTATTATTTTTATTTTATTTTATTTCCTGTAGAGATGAGGTCTTACCAAGTTGCCCAGGCTGGTCTCGAACCCCTGGTCTCAGGCAATTCTCTCACCCCAGCCTCCCAAAGTGCTGGGATTACAGACTTGAGCCACCATGCCCAGCCTGGTTATGTGCTTTTAAATGATTATTTTCCCAAAGTTAATAATAATGGTATACCGTAAGTGGAGTAGACAGCTATTACTTTTTTTTTGGGGGGGGGGGTCTGTCCTGAATCCCCTTCATTAGGACACTACTGTTTTTCAGCCCATCTGATCCTGGTGGGCTGTCACTCTAGCTGCCCACCCCCTATCCCGGGTTTCCTGTGGCAGGAGTAGGCACACCATCCAAACCGGCCACTCAAAGAACCCCAAGCCCTTGTCCATAGCAATTGGTCTAGAGTAGACATGTGACCTAAGCAGGGCCAATCAGAATCCTTTCAGGGAATATGTTTCCTGGCATGAGGCGCTCACGTCCGAATCTACTTCATTGTGTATTTCCCACAAACAAGGATTCTACTGTATCAACTATCATAATCAGGAAATGAATGCTGACACATTGAGTCCTCAGATTTCATTCAAGTTTCACCAACTGTCCCAAGAATATTCTTTATGGCAAAAAGACCCATTCAGAATCACACATTGCATTTACTTATCATGACTCTTAGTCTCCTTTAATATGGAACAGTTCCTTGATCTTTTCTTGACAATCATGACCTCAGCCCTTTAAAGATGACCAGCCAGTTATTTTGGAAGAAGCTTCTCCGTTTGGGTTTGTCTGATGTTTTCTTTTGATATGATTCAGAGTCAGCATCTTTGGCAGGAATATCCCAGAAGTGCAGCTGTGTTCTTTCCATTGAGTCCTACCTGGTGGCACCATCTTGATTTGCCCCACTGGTGACACTCACTCTGTCACTGGATTAAGGTGATGCTGACTAGGCTTCTCCACTGTGAAGTTACTCCTCTCACCTTTGTTTTTTGTTTTGTTTTGTTTTTGTTTGTTTGTTTGTTTGTTTGAGTTGGAGTCTCACTCTGTCACCCAGACTGGAGTGCAGTGGCACGTTCCTGGCCACCACAGCCTCGACCTGCTGGGCTCTGGCGATCCTTCCGCCTTCAGCCTTCCAAGTAGCTGGAACTACAGGCGCATGCTACCACGCCTGGCTAATTTTTTGGTTTATTGTAGAAATGAGGCCTCGCCAAGTTGCCCAGGTGGGTTCAAACCTGCGGACTCAGGCAGTCCATTCACCTCAGCCTCCCAAAGCGCAGGATTACAGGCTGAGCCACCAAGCCTGGCCTCTTCTCACGTTTGTAATCAGTAAGTATTTTGGGGGGAGCTACTTTGAGACTATGTAAATATCCCATTTCTCATTAAGCCTTCAATTTGTTTACTTATTTATTTATATCAGTGTGGACTCATTGCTTCCTATTTTATCCCATGGGTTATAATCCATTACTCCAATTATTTATTTTGATGCTCAAATTATCCAAGATTTGGCTAGTGGGAGCTCCTTCCAGCCAGCTCCTGTGCCCTTTTGACATGTCCCTGTCCTTCTTTAACTGCTTCCTTGTGTTCTGGTTTAATAAGTGATTTGGGGTTCATATTGCACTTTCCCAGGCTCGGCCTTGGAATCAGCCATTTCTCGAAGGCATTCTAGCTTCTTTGAAGCATAGGGTTGTTTTTAGAAGTCAAGATCTGTGCCCTAAATGTGCTCACTGGGATGGGGGGACACACTCTACCCTTCTACATTGAGCACCATGATTTTATACTTTTTTGGAATGTATCATCATTCCCAAAACTTCCATTTGGAGATTTCGTCATGGACTCTAAAGCAGAGAGTCTCTCTTTAGAATCAAAACTTCTAAGACCATGTAAGTCTATAGCTACTAGGAGATCTCTTACTACTACTGAGGTACTGTCAGGAAATGAAGTCAGTCAGAGAGTGGATCTGAGAGGCAGAGAGACATAGGGTCCCAGGACACTGCTAGATCTAGCCATGTCTGAATCCCTTGTTTCTTGCTTACATGAGGCAACACATTTCTTTTTTGTCTGAAGCTAATATAAAGTGGGTCCCTAGCAACTGACGAAGTAGCTTATGAATGACTAATCAGTGCCTTTATGTAATGGGATGTGGGCTCTGGTTTGTTCCCCTTCAGTATTAGGGGCAAAGGGAATTGATATCTCTCTGGTTCCCTGTCTATCGATGCTTGAGGCTGCAACCACACTAGTACCTGACTCCCTGGAGTCCTCTGTTTCATGTCGTGCCCTCCCACTTTGCTGCTAGTCTCTCCTGAAAGGATGCCACACCACCTTAGAGGCCTCAGAGGAGGAGGCGTGTGGGGAAGGTCATTAGCTCCTCCATGGGTCTGTCCCAAGTGTGGACATTGGCCCTTTAACACCCCACAGCAAGGCCTGGGCTGCTGAGGTCAAGCCAGCAACCGCAAGCTCAGAAGTAGCAGGTAGGAACTGCAAGTTTGGAGAAACTGACTTAAAACTGGAAGCTGACAATGACTGCTCCAGCGGCAACCTTGCCTGGGTCCCTAACAGGTAACCTCCAGTCCCCTTATTAGAACCTCTCTTTTTTGGCTTCTCTTGGGTAGCTGCTCTTCCTCCTCCACCCTAGATGGGAAGGCTGACCTCTAACCCCTCTGCTTTGGATCTGCAGACTCTGT
Source organism: Tarsius wallacei (assembly GCA_963574415.1). NCBI lineage: Eukaryota > Metazoa > Chordata > Mammalia > Primates > Tarsiidae > Tarsius > Tarsius wallacei. The sequence continues at coordinate 57,559 of CAUYQG010075774.1, read as the reverse complement.
CCTCAGATTTGCCCTTTTCTGGGATGACTGGTGGAGGGACTGGCTGGTGGTTTCAAGAAACAAAACTTGCCGGGCACGGTAACTCACGCCTGTAATCCCATCACTTTGAGAGGCAAAGGCGAGAGGACTGTCTGAGCCCAGATGTTCAAGACCAGCCTGGGCAACTTGGCAAGACCTCATCTCTATAATCAATCAAAAAATTAGCCAGGCGTGGTGGCACGCACCTGTGGTGCCAGCTACTTGGAAGGCTGAGGCGGAAGGATCGCCAGAGCCTAGCAGGTCGAGGCTGTGGTGGCCATGAGCGTGCCATTGCACTCCGGCCTAGGCAACAGTGAGACTCTTACTCAAGAAAAGAAAAGAAAAGAAACAAAATGCTACCCCTCCCAGGACAATCTGGGAGCAGCCAGGTGTCTGAAACCACACACGAGCCAGGACCTGAGGGATTCCTTCTGAAATGACTCCAGGGGCCTGGGCACTCCCCACCCAGTCCTGAAGGTGTCCATCACCAACAGGAAATGAAGACAGGTCTTAGCATCCTTTTTGCAGATACGGGCCTGGTCTCCTGGAGGTCGCTCATGGACAGAAAACATCTCCCCCAACACCCACATTTGTATACACTTCTGGCACCACTCTCACATCACATGCTCACACACATACGTTCTTGTCCCAAGAACAGCCACTTTCCACAGCAGAGCAGTCCATAGCTCTACACCAAGGGGAAGAAAAATCTTGTTCCTAAAGATAATACCATGCAGCACAACTCCCATCTATGCTCATTCAAGGCAGCCTTTTGGCTGGTCCCGGTCCACTCCAGAATAAGAGAAAGATCTGGCCTAACCTCTGGTCGGCTAAGTCGCATAGAAGCGTTTCTCCCAAAACAAGAGGGGCCTATACCGGAAAGGCTCACTTAAGGCTCTTCCTACCACACAGAGAACAAGGGAATGCTGAAGCTAGCATGTTTCTCCCCCAAGAAAGTTCCCAAATGTCTTAGATAAGGCTCAGGGTTAAAATGCTTCTCATCTGCCTCCCCTGCTTTTCACTCTAGGGACCTCTGCAAGGAGAAAGTTGTCCCCCAGTCCAGCCCTGCTTGAGGAGATGGTGAGGGAGTGGGAGGACTCCCTCCTCTCCAGGGCAAGGCCCAGGACACAGGGTTGGAGCATCTCTGTTGCGGTCCTTGTTACACCTGTGGAGGGCTGTGCCAGGCTCTGGTGAGGGACTGTGCTGATTCTGATGCCAGGGGAGGCTCTGGACGAAGAAACCTGGGTTGCCCAGAGAGTGACAGGCTCGGCTGGGATCCTTTCCCCCAGCTGACGACTAGGGCTCTTAGCAACCTCCACACACCGCTGTCCACAGAGAGTCTGCGAGTCTTCTCAGCCACCAGCCCGAGGAAGCTCCTTCTTATCTATCCTGAGTTTTTCTTGCCCTGTTTCCTTTGCCCCCTGCGGAAACCCCCACCCCTCTGGCAGCGTCAGGCCTTCCTGACCACAGGCATGGCCGTCTCAGATTCTCTGTCCTCGCGCAAACAAGAACTCCGTCCTCAAGGCCAGAGGTTTTAGGCAAGACGTTCTTTCCAAGCCTTTCCCGGGCATCACTGTGTTTCAACAGTTGCACATCTTTCATCAGCCGGTTCTTTCAGTCTTATTTTTGCAAGTCGTATAATCCAAACTGTTCTTTCCACCTCCTCTTAACCAGGTTCCCAGAGGCTCCCACAGTGGGCACTTCCTGCCGAGACAGCAGCTTAATTCAGTCCAGATCAATGGCAAAAACACGTAAGTTCTTGGGCCTGAACTTATGCATTGAATTCTGTCTTAGCTACTGCAAACTAAAAATGAAATTCTAAGCCTCCCAACTGACTGGATGGACCGTCTCGTGGCCCAGGGGATCCCAGGGTAAGCTTGAAAACTTGGCCTGGCACAGTGGCTCACGTCTATAATCACAATACTTTGGGAAGTCGAGATGAGAGGATTGCTTGAACCCACGGGTTTGAGACCAGCCTGGGCAACTTGGCGAGACCTCATCTCTTCAATAAATTAAAAAAAAACTAACTGGGTATGGTGGTGGGTGCCTGTAGTTGCAGCTACTTGGAAGACTGAGGCAGAAGGATCACCTGAGCCCAGCAGGCCAAGGCTGTGGTGGCCGTGAGTGTGCTATGGCACCCCAGCCTGGATGACAGAGTGAGACTCCAACTCAAAAAAAAAAAAGAAGAAGAAAACTTAACCACGCCTGTTATACCCCCTACCTTTGCTAACCAACATTTGTCTTTCTTGCCTAAGAGATAAACAGAAATCAGCACTTTCAAAGGACCCCACTACTGATGGCAACCAACTGCCTGTTGCTGCCTCTCCTTTTTTGCCTGATAAGAGACCACTGACTGGGAGCAGTTCTGGCCAGTCTATGGAGAATAGGAGAATGTGCAGTGAGGGTTTTCATGCCCTCTGCTTCATTATTTATTTATTTAGAGTTGGAGTCTCACTCTGTCACCCAGGCTGGAGTGCATTGGCATGCTCATGGCCACTATAGCTTCGATCTGCTGGGCTTGGGTGATTCTTCCATCTCAGCCTTCCAAGTAGCTGGAACTACAGGTGCACTCCACAATGCCCAGCTTATTTTTTGATTTATTGTCGAGACAAGGTCTCACCGAGTTGCCCAGGCTGGTCTCAAACCCCTGAGCTCAACCAATTCTCTCGCCTTGGCCTCCCAAAGTGCTGGGATTACAGGCTTGAGCCACCATGCCCAGTCCCTGCTTCACCTTTTGATGGCAGAGGGCCAGAAACTACACCCTCAGATCATTTTTGAACATGAGTCCCATGAAGGGGCATGAAGCTCAATTGTGCATGTGCATGTTTCTCCTCTCATAAATAGTTATGACTCCTCCTATAGCTTACTAAACATATATCTATTTGGCCACCTTGCTCCGCATAAATTCCTGTTCCCTTTGCCCAGACCCTTGAAGTGTCTGTTTCTGACTTCTGGCCAGAGGCTACATTTCCCAGCCTGCCAGAATGGCCATCCTGCAGGCTGTAGCCCTTTATGAGAAATAAAACTGCTCCTTTATAAGTGTATGAACCTCATCATTCTTCAGTTGACACTACCTACCAACTCTGTGGCTTTGTGAGGGTCTCTGCCCTCTCTGAGCATCAGTTTCCTTGTCTCTGTCTGACTTCTCATCAGACTCTTGTGAGAATTAATTGAGATAAGCATTTTTTTTTTTTTTTTGAGTTGGAGTCTCATTCTGTCACCCAGACTGGTGTGAATTGGCATCCTCACATCCACTGCAGTCTCGACCCTCTAGGCTTAGGCCATCCTTCCGCCTCAACCTTCCAATAGAATTTTATTTTTAGTTTGCAGTAACTAAGGTAGAATTCAATGTACAAGTTCAGGCCCAAAAACTTATGCGTTTTGTTTTGTTTTTAGTTGGAGTCTCACTCTGTTGCCCAGGCTGGAGTGTAGTGGCACGTTCACGGCCACCACAGCCTCGACCTGCTGGGCTCATGTGACCCTTCCCCCTCAGCCTTCCAAGTAGCTGGAACTAAGGGCAAGCGCCATCACACCCGGCTAATTTTTTTTGATTTATTGTAGAGATGAGGTCTCACCAAGTTGCCCAGGCTGGTCTCGAATCCCTGGGCTCAGGCAATCCTCTCATCCCTGCTTCCGAAAGTGCTGGGATTATAGGCTGGAACCACTGTGGCTGGCTGAGATAAGTGTTTCTTTCATTCCAAAAAGGGTTCCTTTTCAAGAGGGTGGTACATGTTCAATATCCACACTGTATCTTGCCTTCAGCTCAGCAGCTCACAATTAAACAGGTAAGGCTTGGTAAACGTGTGCTCAGTAAATGTGTGACCCCTCCTTCCTCCCAGATGGGGAAAGATCTCTTTATATTTATGTCACTGGAAATTTTCCTATTTCTCTGCAGTTTCCCAGGAACAAGCAGTCTTTGGTGTCGTTTGCAAATGAGTACATCCCTCTGCAGATGGCAGGCCTGAGATCAGAGAAGTACACCACGGGTACAAAGTCACATGGAAGGCTGGTGGGTGGTTGACAAGATGGCCCCACATCCAGTCAGTAGTCTCTGCTTCCCCTCCCTTCCCTGTCCCCTTCAGTGTCACCAGGCATTTCTAGGCTTTGCTGAGCTTCCAGTCCAGCCTCTCATCTTCTCCACCCTGGTGAGCCTGCTTTTCTCCAGCCCACATCTGCTCCAGTGAAAAAGAGAACTTATTACCTTGTGTATCTGAAAGGTGCAAAGGCAGTTCAGACACGACTGGATTCAGAGCTCCAACAAGGTCTTCGAGTATCTCTGCCTTATGTCTCCTTTCTGCTTTTGCTTTTCTGGTTTGAGTCAACAACTGCCCCCCACCTTTTATGAGTCAGGGTCTTACTCTTTTGCTCAGGCCGGAATGTCATGATCATGACTCACTACAGCCTCTATCTCCTGGACTCAGGAGATCCTTCCACCTCAGCCTTCCAAGTAGTGGGACTACAGGCATGTACCACCACACCCAGCTAATTTTTTTATTTCTTGTAGAGATGAGGTCTAGCTGTGTTGCCCAGCTGGTCTCGAACTCCTGGGCTCAAGCAATTCTCCTGCCTCAGCCTCCAAAAGGGCTGGAATTACAAGCATGAGCTATTGCCCCTGGCTAGAACAACTGGCCTTCTTCACGTGGCAAGAAAGAAGTCCCAAGGCAGACCTAATTCTGTTTCCAAATTACTTAGCACATCAATGGAAAAGACCATCTCTCCCAATAGATTCAGCACAAAAATCCAGGGAAGGCCTCCAATTGGCCCAACCTGGTCACATGTCTATCCCTGAACCCATAGCTGTGGATGTGGGGATGGGTTTTTTTTTTTTGAGTTGGACTCTCACTCTGTCACCCAGACTGAAGTGCAGTGGCTCCCGGCCACCGCAGCCTCGACCTGCTGGGCTCCGGCGATCCTTCCACCTCAACCTTCCAAGTAGCTGGAGCTACAGACGCGTGCTACCACGCCCAGCTAATTTTTTTGATTTATTGTAGAGATGAGGTCTCGCCAAGTTGCCCAGGCAGGTCTCGAACCCGCGGGCTCAGGCAATTCACTCACTTCGGCCTCCCAAAGCGCGGGATTACAGGCTGAGCCACCGAGCCTGGCCAGGGATGGGTTTTCTAACAGGGGCATGTGTCTGCCTTGGGGAGCTGAAGTGAGAAAAGGGCAGGGTCAGCTCACCAGAGCCACACAGAATGAACTGCCCCCTGGAAAGATGGGTGTGTTGCCAGAAAAGGGAAGGGCTGAGGCACAGACAAAAACAGCAAGTGTTGCCTGTCTCCACCCTGACTTCCAAAGCCTCAGTGTTGTACCCACAGCTACTGGCAGGTCCTCACCCTCTTGTTCAGAGAAACTACAGGGAGAAAAGAACATGGTTGTCAGGGTCAGGTGGAGCTGGGTGCACATTGTAGTTCTGCCACTTACTGTGTGACACTAATCAAATGCCTTAACTGTCAAAGCTCTGTTTCCTCATCTGTGAAATGGGGATAATAATTCCTACTTCAGACCGGGCCCGGTGGCTCAGCCTGTAATCCCAGTAATTTAGGAGGCCGAGGCGAGTGGATTGCCTGAGCCCATGGGTTTGAGACCAGTCTGGGCAAGTTGGCGAGACCTTGTCTCTAAAATTAAAAAAAAAAAAATTTAGCCAGGGGTGGTAGCGCATGCCTGTAGTTCTGGCTCCTTGAAAGGTTGAGGGGGAAGGATCACCAGAGTCCATGAGGTTGACAATGGGGTGACCGTGAGCATGCCACTGTATTCTAGCCTGGGCGATGGAGTGAGACTCCAACTCAAAAAAATAACAATAATAGTAATAATAATAATTCCTACGTCACAGACTTACTGTGAACAAGCCAACCACCAAGCCCAGTACTTGGCATGGAGAAGACCATTCATTACGCCTGCTCCCCTGCCTTTGGTTCCTGACCTCCGGGTTGACTTCTGGGTTCCAGCTCCTAAACCTGGACCAGGGCTGTCTGTCCTTGGAGGACCCCGTTCCTCCTCTCCAGAAGGAAGTCAGGGGCTCACTCTGATGAAGTGGCAGGAGGGCGCACCAGGAGCAGCTGCACATGGTTTTTGTTTGTTTTTTCCATCTTGATGAAAAATGTGCAGTTTTTACACTGTCACAGAACAAACTGAACCTTGACACATGGGCCTCTATTTATGTGTCTGATTTCATGAATCATGTTTCATGTTCCGTTATCTTTCTATTGCTAAGAATGCCGCTTCCCTCAGGGATCTCCTCCCTCCTTCCCTTCCTCCCTCCCCCTCTCCCTCCCTCCTTCCCTCCCTTCCACCTTCTCTTCTTTCCTTCCCTTCTTTCTTTCCTTTCTCCCTTCTTCTTCTTTTTTTCTCTTTTTCTCTACAAACACTCCCTGAGTGCTCAGACTCTGGGCTAGAGGCTAGAGGCCTGGTGGTAAACAAGATAGACACAGCTCTGTCGCCCCCATGCTTACAGTCTGATGGGATATTTGCATGTCAGATGACAGTCCTTTAAGAACAATTGTCATGGATGCTACGAAGGAGAAACACTCAAGGCTATGAGACAGGAGTTTGGCCTGGTCTAGGGTATCCAGAAGGGCTTCCTAGAGGAGGTGGCATTTGAGATGAGCTCCTTAGAACAGGTAGACTTGCCCAGTGAAGGAGTTAAATGATGTAGAGTTCCCACAGCAAAAAGAGCAGGTTGGAGAGTCAGAAGGGGCTGGGCACAGTGGCTCAGGGCTATAATTCTGGTGCTTTGGAAGGTTGAGGTAGGAGGATTACTTGAGGCCAGGAATTTTAGACTAGCCTGGACGACATAGTGAGACCTCCATCTCTACAAAAATAAAAATAATTAGGCAGGCATGGTGACACACACCTATAGTCCCAGCTACTTGGTGAGGGGGGCGGGGGCAAAGGTGAGAGGATCCCTTGAGCCCAGGAGTTGGAGGCTGCAGTGAGCTATGATTATACCACTGCATTTCAACCTGGGCTACAGAACAAGAGAAATACATGTGCTGGCATGTTTAAAAAAAAGAAAGAAAGAAAGAGCACCATGCATTCTAGAATGAGATGGAGGGTCAGGTGCAGTGGCTCACACCTGTAATCCCAGCACTTAGGGAGTTCGAAGCAAGAGAACTGCTTGAACCCAGGAGTTCGAGACCAGTCTGGGCAACATAGTAGGACCTTGTCTCTACAAAAAAATCAAAACATTAGCCAGGCATGGTGGTAGCTACTCAGGAGGCTGAGGTGGGAGGATCGCCTGAGCCCAGGAGGTCGAGACTGTCACGAGCCATGATTGTGCCCAGCTTGGGTGACAGAGTGAGACCCTGACTCAAAACAAACAAACAAACAACAACAACAACAAACCAAGACAGGAGACCAGCATATCTGGAGGAAACAGGGCACTCAGGACCAGGTAGAGGGTGGTCTGGGGCCAGATCACATAGAGCCGAAAGGTCATAGTGAGGTTTTGGGTCTTAATTCTAGAGCAAGGAGGCTCACAGAGCACAAGGACTGCTCTCTGATTTGAAAGCGGGAGCTCTCACCAAGAGTTGGCATTCAGAGGTGTCTGCTTGTGATTTCCAACTAGATGGAAAACTGTCCTTTGCCTGCAGTCTCAGAGCAGAGCGTAGCATAGTGCGGCAAGCTCATGGCATGCATGCTGGTGTGCGTTCTGCTTCTGTCTACTTTCCCTGGACCCCACCTCTGGTCAGCTGCCTGGTAGTCCCTGCCAGTCCCTTGTCCTTCTCAGCTGAACTCCTTCCCAGCCCCACCTGCTCAGCTCCAGCCTGCTGCTATCTGTCCCCCGATCTCCCCCTCAGGTTTCAGGGATGGGACCTCTCTGCCTCCCCTACTCTGCACTACTTTGCCAGGGTGGAAGTCAGATCCCTCTTACATCCTCTCTGTGTCCCCTGCCTTTATCCCCTAGAACCTCAAGGAATTGATGTTCCCAAGCTTCCTTTTGTTCCAGATGCTCCTCCTGTCAGAATCATCCATCTTTAAGTTACAGGACTTTCAAAAACTGTCTAGTCTGGTTCTTTCTGGAAATCCCCCAAAGGCATCCTGATAAGGGGCCACCCAACCTCTAGTCTGAATGCTGCCACTTTGGCTTGGAGCCAAAGCTTTGTAACAGGGAGAGAAGGGACAGTGTCCCTCCACCTGTCTGTCTGGAGGTTATTCAGGCTAGCTCACCTCAATATCGTCATTGCCATCTAAGCTCACTTTCTGATGCCCTTCCAACATGCAGCAGAACAAGAGGCAGCTGCTTAGCTTCCCAGAGTCACATCCACTTTCTTTGCCCTCTGAAAGAGGCCTTGACTTTCCCGGTACAAATATAGGCCGTTCCCCAACCCAGAGAAGCCTGGTCCCTTCTCTGTCTCCACGAAGACCCTCACCCCAGGAAACGGGAAACAGAGGCAGGTGGTGTGGGGTGAGGAGTGACCCAGACATTACTGGGGATCCTCAGGGTGCTGCTCTGAGTAGGGAGTCTGCCCACGGGAACTCCAGCAGGCACTCGGGGATCTGGGGACCTGGCTCCTCCTTGCCTGCTTGCTGTGAATTACAGAAGTGTCCAGCCTCTTGTTTTCACATCATTTTTGCCTCTGGGGTCCACTGTGCCTTGTAGTAGAGGCTGCCCTGTCAGCGAGGAATGCCTTTGGGAAAGAGTGATAGGAGCATTTGCCCTCTCCAAGGCCTTGTAAGCTGTTTTCTCTGGAAGCAGGAAAACAGCCTGCCCAGACGGTTCAATCCATCTCATTGACTATTTGCTAACAGAGAGCTCTCTACATGCTAAGGCCTGCACCTGGCACTTGGGAGGAAAGGTAAATGAGGCAGAATCCCTTAAAGTGCTCATAGTTTGGGAGGGGAGCGTCCAGATGGGAGATGACCCAACAGGCGGCCATGTGTCCTGTGATTAATGTTGTAAGGGTGGAAGTTTCCTGGGATAACAGAGGAGGGAAGCACGGAAGACTCCCTGCAAGAGGTCTCTTGAGCCGAGATCTGCAAGATCAGTAACTGTTAATCAGGCTCCATCAGTAGTGGGGAAGAGACACAGGACAAGAATCGACTTGGGTCAGGGAGGGTCTGATGCACTTAGACAACTACAGTGAGATACGGGAAACCCCGGGTAACAAAAGCAGCTCTGGGGCTTTGCACTTTCCCAGGCTTGAGGATGTTCAGCAGGCCAGGGATGGCAAAGCCTTCACTAAAGAGGTCCCAGACCTCATTTCTGGGCCTTCTCTTTCCCTGTTGACCTTTCCCTGCAGCCCTGGGGTCTGCTGGCCACCCATCCTTCCTGATTAATATATCCAGGCTGGAAGGACTCAGCCATTACCCACACTTCAGCCCTGTTGCTGTCCCCTCCAGATGCTGGAGCCCAGGGCTCCTGACTCCCAGCCTACAGCTCTCAAAGGAAACTTACAAGGGATATTTAAAGATTTATTCTTCAGAAAGTAAGACACAGATATGCATAACAAAGAATCCAAATGATGTTGCACCAAGATGTTAACAATGGACTTAGTGGGGAAGAGGGATTGTGGGTATTCTTTATTTCCTTTGAAAAGTTTGTACTTTCTGAGTTTATGTAATTAGCAGGTACTGCTTTTATGATTAGAAGCAGTAAAGGCAGAAAACCAAGTCACATCTACAATAAAATTCCAGCTTTTAAATAAACAATGCAGAAAAGAAGAGAAATGCACTGGAACATTAAGAGTAGTTGTCTTAGCGGGTGCGATGGCTCATATCTATAATCCCAGCACCTTTGGGAGGCCGCAGTGAGAAGATCGCCTGAGGCCATGGGTTCGAGACCAACCTGGGCAACTTGGTGAGACTTCATCTCTACAATATATCAAAAAATTAGCTGAGCGTGGTGACACACACCTGTAGCTCCAGCTACTTAGAAGGCTGAAGTGGAAGGATCACCAGAACCCAGCAGGTCAAGGCTGCAGTGGCTGTGAGCGTGCCACTGCACTCCAGCCTGGGCAACAGAGTGAGACTCTCACTCCAAAAAAAACAAAAGGAGTTGTTGCTGAGCGGTGGGGGTTGTTAGAAGACTTATTCTTCTATCTTTTTAGTTTTTTGTTCACATTCAGATTTTAATGTGTTCTATGAACTTCTTTAACACCCCCTGATTGGTGTCCCTGCTTCTGCTCCTGCCTGTGCCGTACAAGGGCTCCCTATGGCATTGTGCTAGAGAAAGTGCATTGGTCCTAGAAAAGTCCCTGTTCTCTGTGCCTTGTTAACTCCCACTCACCCATCAGCACTGTATAGCACTGTACAGCACCGACCTCTTAAGAGAAGACTTCTGTAGCAGATGATGTGATGAGACACCCAGATGTCAACGTCAGGATCGGGGCCCTCGTTCCCCAGCTGCCAGGAGGCTTGGAAGTTGATGCTCACAGATGAGGCTTGCTCTGGGAATGCACTGGCTGAGAGGAGCTGCCTGAGGACAGCCTACATCCATGGCCTAGTCCACTGGAGATAATAAAGGCCCAGACTCCTTGTCTCATCAGAGCAACTCTGAAACATCATCTCCACTCCAGAGCTCCCTGTGGGATTGGCCAAGACCTTCGTTGCAACAGCAGTGCAGTTTTCTATCTGCTCAGTCCTGCTACCGTCACCCTCCCACAGGTGTTAGTCCTGAGAGCACTTCCCAGGGAACTTCCTGATCCAGTGACACCTTCCTTGACCTCTCTCTTAGGCCAGGGTAGGTTTCTTGATGACATGCTCTTCCGGAGTGCTTGTCTGCTTTGTAAGCTTTGCATCCGTTCATGTTATTCGGCCAGTGTCTGCCTCTCACACTGTCTGTGTAATGGTCACAAGGGTGGGAGCCATATCTGATTTTATTCACCCTTGCATTCTGCCATGCTGGCATGTAGTTTAGAAATATTTGTTGAGTGAACAAACAACTTTGTTAACCATCTGATCTAATCCCTCAGGAGGCCATCAACTTTACTTAGGGCTGCAGAATGTCTCCTTCATTTATTCAATAAATATTTACAAAGAGAAACTGGATTCCTACCTCTCAACACCAGAATAACTCCAGATGGTTCAAAGATGTTTATATGTAAGAAAATAAAACCAATGTAGTTCTGGAAAAAAGATGAGTAAGCTTTAGAAAAGAATTTTGGAATGTTAAGGGCCTTCATAAGCATGACACACAAAATTTGGGGCAAAAATGTTACTATACATGATCACATAAAATTCTAAACCTTTATAAAGCAAAAGTAAAGATAAGTAAGCGGGGCACAATGGCTCACTCCTGTAGTTCCAGATGCTCGGGGGCTGAGGTGGAAGGATCGCTTGAACCCAGCAGTTTGAGGCTGAGGTGAGCTATGATCACACCACTGTACTCCAGCCTGGGCAACATAGCAAGACCCTATCACACATACACACACAAACCATTAAATAACATTTGCAACAGCTGTATATGACATGTAATATACTGAGAACCCTTACAAGTCAAAAGATTTAAAAACCTACAGAAAAATGGGCAAAAAAAACTATTAGAAACCTTATATTTTATGAAATGAGAATTAAAACAATAATACAATATCATTTTTTCTGTTGGAATTGACTGAGTTAAAATGATTGCCAGTACCCAGACTGGTAAATCTGTAGGTAAATAAGGATTTTCATTCACACTTGTTGGCAAAAATTGTCCTGAGTTCTCTGGAGAGCAGTTTGGCAATATCTATTAAATTAAAAGCAGTCACCTCTTTTGATCTCACAGCCCTACTTTGAAGAATTTGTTTATCTAAGGGCATGAGTTTACATAGACTACAAAATAAAGCATTGCCACATAATTGCTAAGAAGAAAAGAGGGGTTGGTTAAATGAATTATGGTCAGTCTATGAAATGAAACTCTAAACATCTATTTTAAAGAATGAGGCACATCTCTAGGTACTGAAATAGAAGTATGTACTCTGTATGTACTTTGTACTGAAATAAAAGTATATACTCTGTATGTACACTGAAAGAGTCCATAATGTATTAAGGTTAAAAAGCATGTGATAAGTCTGGCACGGTGGCTCACACCTGTAATCCCAGCACTTTGGGAGGTGGAGGCGAAAGGATTGCTTGAGCCCAGGGGTTCGAGACCAGCTTGAGCAACATGGCAAGACCTCATCTCTACAATAAAAAAAATTAGCTGGGTGTGGTAGTGCATGCCTGCAGTTCCAGCTACTTGGAAGCCTGAGGTGGAAGGATCGCCTAAGCCCAGCAGGCTGCGTCTGCAATGGCCATGAGCATGCCACTGCACTATAGCCTGGGCGACAGAGTGAGAATCCGACTTTTTTAAAAAAAAGCATGCGATAAAGAAGCCAATTCCCATTTTGGAGGGGAAATACTGCAATATGGCACGCATGTGTGTGGAAGAGTATGCTAATACATGTACAGAAAACACCTCTGAGATCACACAACTCAGACACAGATGGATGAGGAGTCAGGGGATGGGCAGCGTATACTCTGCCTGTCGTGTATTTCCATTACGTTCGACTTACTGACGATGAATGTACATGACAGCACGTGCGAGGGTCTGAAGCAATAGAATGCATTTGAGGAAATCCTAAAATTGGTCCCAAGAGAATGGCAGGAAGAGATGAGGCTGGAGAGGAAGACAGCAGGTGATGGGCCCAGGGTAGCCCCTGCCATGCTGACGGGGTGGTGTTCATCCCGGTGCAGTGGGTTTTCTTCGACCTCGCTGGCAGCGCCTCCCAGTCTCTGATGCAGCCTCCTCGTGTTCTGCCCCGCTCTGGTTGTGGGAATTCCCAGGGCTCAGTCCTGCTACCTTGTTTCTTTTCCGTCTACACATGCTCTCCCTCTGTGACACCATCCATGCTCCTGGCTGCAAAAACCGTTTTCCCTGGCCCCTCCCGTGTCATTTGTCCTGTTTGGTCTCCCTCTGAGCACAGGTTCAGGGAGGTCACTGCCTTCTTGTCACCTCCCTCTGCTTGGCATCTTACACTCACCTTCTGGCTTTTAGTTACCCCACCAACCTGCTCCTTTTCGTCTTCATCTCAGCAAATGGTGCCACCATCCTCCCAGTCTCCCGGGACAGACAACTCAAGTCTCCCTGATGTCCCCTGTCCTTCCCTGCAACCCCTCCCCCTTCCAATCCATCATCAAGGTTGGCCTGTTTTGCCTCCAAAATAGACCTCAGCTTGTCCCCTTGTCATCACTCTTGCCACCCCTAGTCCAAAGTGCAGAAAGAAATAAGGACCGCCCAAATGAGAGCAAGCCAAGTTATTAATCCAGAACTTGCTAGAGAAAGGGCGTGGGCTACCATCAACTGTGTTTACCAGAACCTCAAAGGCAGGCGGGGAGGTGGGAAAGCTCCCAAGCAGACAAAAAGGAGGGCTTCCTGTGTACCCTCCTTGGAGGCTGTCGGTACCAGGAGGTTGGCGGCTAAGTAGAAGTGGAGCATCTTTTGTGATTGGTTTGGGAGCACATTTACCTTTCTCAGGTTGGTCCTAGGTTGGGAGGAGAGAGTGGGAAGGCACAAGTGAGGGACCAGTTGCTGCAAGTTGTGGGTCAGAGTTCTACATTTTTTTTTTTTTTTTTTGAGTCCAGGTCTCGTTCTGTTGCCCAGGCTAAAGTGCAGTGGCGTGACTGCGGCTCACCACAGCCTCTACCTCCTGGGCTTAGTTGATCCTTCTGCCTCATTCTTCCAAGTAACTGAAACTACATGTACAAGCTACCATGCCCAGCTAATTTTTTGTTTGTTTGTTTTTTGGGGTATTTTTGTAGAGATGAGATCTCACTATGTTACTCAGGCTAGTCTTGAACTCTTGGGCTCGAGCAATATTCCCGCCTTGGCCTCCCAAAGTGAGCCACCGCAACTGCCCTAGAGTTCTATCTGTATATATGGTCTGACCACTGTCTGGTGGCATGTTCAGCTCTTGGAAGTGACCACCATATCTCACACAGTCAATTCCACAGCCTTCCAACTGTACTCCCTGCTTCTATTCTTGCTCTGAGAACTCTGATTTACCAGCAACTCTGGCCTCTGTGGCAATCAGGCTGTAGCAGAGCACCTCTTACCTGTTCGCAGAGCACCTCTTACCTGTTCACAGCCCACCTCCTGTGGCTGCTCACTGCACTCAGACTAAAATCCAGTCTCTTGCCATGTTCTGTCTTCTGACCTCCCAAGATCTCCTCCCCACATCCTGCCTGTTCCTGCCTCAGGGACTGTGCCTGTACTGTTCCCTCAGCCAGCAAACTCACTCTTCCCCATAGCTCCATGTGGTGACTCATCACCCAGGGCTCAGATCAAATGTTACCTACTTAGGCAACCGTACCTGAATTAACTCCCTCATAATTCTACCCAATCTGCCGGGCATGGTGGCTCAAGCCTGTAATCCCAGCACTTTGGGAGGTCAAAGCAAGTAGGTTGCTTAAGCCCAGGGTTTCAAGACCAGCCTGGGCAACTTGGTGAGACCGTGTCTCTACCATATATCAAAAAATTAGCTGGGTGTAGTAGCGCAAGCCTGTAGTTCCGCTTACTTGAAAGGCTGAGGCAGAAAGATCGCCTGAGCCCAGCGGGTCGACGTTGGGGTGGCCATGAGCGTGCCACTGCACTCCAGCCTGGGTGACAGAGTGAGACTCTGACTCAAAAAGAAAAAAAAATCTACCAAATCATCGTGTATTCTTTTCTCCAAAGCACTTCTCACTATCCAAAGCTATCCTGTTTCTTTACTGTTTCCTTGTTTATTGCTTATTTTCTTCTACTAGAATGCCATCTTCATGAGGGCAGAGTCCATGAGTGTCATTTTCAACAAAATGGCCCCCACCCTCATGCCGATCTTGGAATTTACCTAATATTTAAAATATATCTGTTGAATGAATGAGTGAATGAATGAATGGAGAAAAGGCAAGCAACCCTGGAGATGTAGTCAAGGTTCTTTTGTCCTACCTCCAGGGACAAAGTGTATCAGGCAACAGCTTTGGACACAGCTCTGCCTAGAGGATTCAGACACCTTCTGGAGAAGTAAATTGCAGCTAGGAGGGGTCCCTGTTTTGCCAGAGAAGACTTAAAGTCATCTTTGGGTGGTCTGTTCCTTTGTGCTTATCTCCCTAAAGACCCTTTAGCCAAACAAAACTGAAGCAGAGACACTGCTGATTTAGCATCTTAAATCGTCCTGCCTTCTAGCAGATAAGGCTTTAGAATGTTGTTTTTCCCTGAGGCCCTTTAAAATGCAAATTCACAGCTGTCATCCTCAGCGAGTTCCAGCTGGCCAGTCTAGGTGAAGCCTGACAATCTGCATTTTAAATTTATTTTTATTTTTTTGAGTTGGAGTCTCACTCTGTCACCCAGGCTGGAGTGCAGTGGCGTGCTCACAGTCACCACAGCCTCGACCTGCTGGGCTCAGGTGATCCTTCCGCCTCAGCCTTCCAAGTAACTGGAACCACAGACCTGCACCACCACACCCAGCTAAATTTTTTATTTATTGTAGAGACAAGGTCTCTTCAAGTTGCCCAGGTTGTTCTCCAACCCCTGGGCTCAGGCAATCCTCCTGCCTCCTCTCCCAAAGGGCTGGAATTACAGGCATGAGCCACCACACCCAGCCATCCCCCCACTACCATTATATTCTAATTTTGATTACAGAACATTCAGTATTCACCCTGTTATGACTATGGAAATGCTCATCATAGATGAATGGTTGCAAACTAGAATTGCTTTTCTACCTAATATTTAAAATATATCTGTTGAATGAATGAGTGAATGAATGAATGAATGAACGGAGAAAAGGCAGGTGTCCCTGGAGATGTAGTCAGTGTTCTTTTGTCCTAATTCCAGAGACAAAGTGTATTAATACAATACACTTTTGTTTCCTCTGAAGTTTGTTATCGCCTTGTTTTTTGTTGGATGTCTTTTTAGTTTTGCTAAATTCTTTACCACTGGTCACCAGCTTTCCGGCTTTCAAGATTTTGTAGCTGTTTTCCTCTCTCCTGTTTTCTCTATTCCTGTGAGGAGAGAAAATTTGCTTTTACTGAAGTTCTAGCCGATTTGGAGGAAGGGGTGAAATTAAATGCAAACATTTTTCTCCCAGTTTGTGATTTGTCTTTTCACACTTTCTTAATAGTGTCTTTGGACGTGTAAAGGTTTGAATTTTAAAGAAGTAGAATTTATCGATTTTACTGTGTCCTATCTATCTATCATGCAGGGTCCCTGACCTATGGTTTGACTTAATTTTTCAGCTTAGTAGTGATGCGAAAGTGATATACATTCAGTAGAAACCACACATTTTTTTTTTTTGAGTCAGAGTCTCACTCTGTTGCCCAGGCTATAGTGCAGTGGCACACTCACTACCACTCCAGCCTCAATCTGCTGGCCTCAGGCGATCCTTCTGCCTCAGTTTGCCAAGTAGATGTAATCACAGTCATGTGCCACCATGAATGGCTAATTTTTTTTTTTAATTTTTATTGTGGAGACAAGGTCTCATCATGTTGCTCAGGCTGATCTCAAACCCCTGAGCTCAGGCAATCCTCTCATCTCTGTTTCCCAAAGTGCTGGGATTATAGGCATGAGTCATCACGCCCGGCTAGGAACCATACTTTAAGTATCTATACAATCATTCTGTTTTTCACTTTCAGTACAGTATTCAATACATTACATGAGGGTCGGGTGTGGTGGTGCATGCGTGGCCAAGGCAGGAGGATTGCTTGAGCCCAGGAGTTCGAGACCAACCTAGGCAATACAGTGAGACCTCATCTCTACAAAAAATAAAAAAATTAGCCAGGCACAATAGCTAGTACCTATAGTCCCAGCTACTTGGGAGACTGAGGCAGAGGGATTGCCTGAGCCCAGGAGGTCGAGGCTGTGGTGAGCCATGATTGTGCCACTGCACTACAGCCTGGATAAAAGAGTAAGACTTTAACTCAGAGAATAAATAAATAAATAAATAAATAACATGAGATATTCAACACTGTATTATAAAATAGGCTCTGTGTTTGACATATTGTCCAACTGTAGTCTAATGTAAGTGTTCTGGGTATGTTTAAGGTAGGCTAATCTGTGCTATGATGTTCAGTATGCTAGGTGTATTAAATGCATTTTTTTTTCTGAGTTGGAGTCTCATTCTGTCGGTCAGACTGGAGTGCAGTGGCATGCTCACAGCCACTGCAGTCTAGACCTGCTGGGCTCAGGCAATCTTTCCACCTCAGCCTCCCAAGTAGCTGGAACTACAGGCGTGTGCTACCACTTCTGGCTAAAATCTTTTTTGTTATTATTTATTGTAGAGACAAGGTCTCACCAAGTTGCCCAGACTGGTCTTAAACCCATGGCCTCAGGCAGTCCTCTCACCTCTGCCTCTCAAAATGCTAAATTACAGATGTGAGCCACAGTGCCCGGTGATGCATTTTTGACTTAACAATATTTTCAGTTTACTTTGGATTTATTGGGACATAACCCCATTATAAGTTGAGGAGCATCTGCATATACTTTTGTGTGTGTGCGTGCATATGTTTTTAAAGTCTAGCTGACAGGATTTGCTAACAGATTGGATGTGGGGAAAGAGAAGAATGAAGAATGACTCCAGTGTTTTTGGCCAAGCAAGAGTCTGAGCCAGAGGAAGACCATGGGAGCAGCATGTCTGAGTTGGAGAGATCAGGAGCTCTGTTCTGGACACACTGAGTTGAGCTTGTCTGTTAGAAATCCACACAGAGGCCGGGCAAGCTGGCTCACGCCTATAATCCCAGCACTTTGGGAGGCCAAGGTGAGAGGATTGCCTGGGCCCACGGGCTCAAAACCAGCCTGAGCAACTTGGCAAGACCTCATCTCTACAATAAATCAAAAAATTAGCCAGGCATGGTGGCGCACATCTGTAATTCCAGTTACTTGGAAGGCTGAGGCAGAAGGATTGCCTGAGCCTAGCAGGTGGACGTTGCGGTGGCTATGAGCGTGCCACTGCACTCCAGCTTGGGCAACAAAGTGAGATTCTGACTCAAAAAAATCTATACAGAGACTCTGAGAGGCAGGTGGAACCTGGGGCTCAGAAACCAGCTTATAGATGAGGGGGCTAAGTGAGGCTGCAGGAGGCCACCAGGGACAAGAGGGCAGCCATAGAGGAGGGGAGGACCAAGGCCCTCCCAGGGCTTCAGCTGTTAGAGGCTGACTGATGGGAGAGGCCTAGCAGGAAGACATGAAGGAGTGGCCAGTGAGGTGCAGTTAATCTTCCTGATGTCAGTTTCCTCGTAATAACTAGGGGTTCATAGTTAATAGTACTTCCCTCACAGGGTGATGGTGAGGGCCCCGGGATATATACTAAAAGTGCTTAGAGCACAGAGCAGTGCCTTGCACATAGGAAGCACTCGGTACAGATTAGCTAAAACTAAGAAAACCTTCTCTCTGAACTGGTCAACCTTGCCCGCCAACTTTAGCTATGTGGTGAGAATACATCTACGGCGGGGTTTGGAGACCCACTCAGCCAGGTGGCCTGGGCAGTGCGGGATGCCAACTGCTCAGGGGGAGGACTGGGCAGAGCACTGAGCTTGCAGCCCAGAGCCTGGCACTGTCGGGCTGGCCGAAGCACATCGCCAAGCCAGCAGGTTTGTGCAACAGGCTCGGTTCCCAAAGGGGAAGCCCAGACACCCTCAGGACAGGGCCTAGCTGGAGACTGTGGTTAAAGAGGGTAAGGGTTTTAAGCCCTTGTAATTTAGCCATTACACGGAAACTTGACCTCATTTTTCACTCCTAAACCTTGAAGCCTGGATGTAAGAATTACCATCCCCAGTGTGCGAGGCTGGGTACCAGGATAGGCTACATAATTGTGGGGCCTAGTACAGAAGGAAACTGTGGACCTCTCGGTGGAGTGCCATGAGGTGTTTCAAGATGGTCACAGCAGAGCATTAACCCAGGTGTGGGGCCCTCTGTGCAGGGTCCTGTGTGGCTGCACGGAGGCCCACGGAGCTGGCCCAGTCAGGCCCCCTCTAGTTTCCACCCACTGTGAGGGGGGATGGGAGAGTCTGGAGGGTTTGATGACGGAGGCATGAGACACACATGAGTTAGAGAGGCCAGTCTGGTTACAACTGTGGATAGGGGCCAAGGGTGATAGGTAGCTGGAGCTTCCTGCTGAGACGCGTGGAGGCCGACCCCAATGGGCAGCGAGCCATGGGACAGGAGGTTGTCCTGCAGCTTCCTGCCCCATCGCGCTCATGGGCCCTTTCTGCCTTCTCCTCGGGAGTTCTCCTAGGCCTGCCATTCTGGGATGTGGGTGTTCTTTTATTCCACTCCCTTTGGTAGGAGGGAAAACTTCCCCACCGGTGTGGGGGCCGAGAGCAGGCTTCCAGGCTGATGGCAATGCAGACACCACAGCCCCTGCCCTGTGGCCCCACTGATAGCCCTCTGGGAATTGCCCCTTGGGATGTCCTGATGAGTCATTTCACATCCAGACTCTCACTGGCAACCCTGGCACAAAATGTCTGTGATCTTCAGAGACAGAAAAAGAACTACACAGGCTTTTTATTTATTTTAT
Organism: Tarsius wallacei; assembly: GCA_963574415.1. Classification (NCBI taxonomy): domain Eukaryota; kingdom Metazoa; phylum Chordata; class Mammalia; order Primates; family Tarsiidae; genus Tarsius; species Tarsius wallacei. The sequence continues at coordinate 38,096 of CAUYQG010075774.1, read as the reverse complement.
TTTTTTTTGAGTTGAAGTCTCCTTGTTGCCCAGGCTGGAGTGCCGTGGCACGCTCACGGCCACCGCAGCCACGATCAGCTGGGCTCAGGCGATCCTTCTGTCTCAGCCTTTCAAATAGCTGGAACCACAGGCACACGCCACCATGCCCAGCTAATTTTTGATTTATTGTAGAGACAAGGTCTCACCATGTTCCCCAGGCTGGTCTCGAGCCTGTGGGCTCAGGTAATCCTCTCGTCTCTGCCTCCCAAAATGCTGGGATTATAGGCATGAGCCACTGTGCCTGGCAACACAGGTTTTTTACAAAATGAGAACAATGTCATTAAAATTTTGGCACAGGGGCCTACCGGTAGTGGGTCATGGTGGCAGAGGGGAACTTTTCAAGTCTTTGTCTCTTACCTGGGAAGAGATTAGTGTTGCCTCTACTTTCCATAAAACAGGTCCTCCCAGGATGTTAAGTCCAGCTTGTGAAAGATCTTTATGTTAAGTTGACTCATGTAATTCAGTGATGAACTTTTTGGAGCACTGAGCTATGTGTGAAAGACTCCTCCCCAGAGAGCTGGCAGGTTGGTGCAATAGGCAGACGAGAAAACTGTGTTTTGAGGCAAGGCAAGGATGTCCCATGACATTGGGGTCAAGAACTGGAGACTCAGGCAACTTGGAAGAAATGTGCTGAGCCAGCCTGGAAGCGAGGGAGGGCTTCCGGGAAGAGATGACACCTGAGTCCTGAGGCTAGTTAAATTGTAGGAGTAAAAGTGAGTGGGTGGTCTCCAGGCAAAAGTCAATTTGAAGGTCAATTGGCTTGTAATTCCATAGGTCTAGGGACCCAGGCTAAATTCTGGGTTTTTTTTTTCTTTTTTCTTTTTTTTTGAGTCAGAGTCCCACTCTGTCACCCAGGTTGGAGTGCAGTGGCATGCTCACAGCCACCACAGCCCTGACCTGCTGGATTCAGGTGATCCTTCTGCCTCAGCCTTCCAAGTTGCTGGAACTACAGACTTGTGCCACCACGCCCAGCTTATTTTTTTATTTATTGTAGAGACAAGGTCTCTCCATTTTGCCCAGGCTGGTCTCAAACCTGTGGGCTCAGTCAATCCTCTCGTCTCTCCCTCCCAAAGTGCTGGGATTACAGGTGTGAGCCACCGCACCCAGCCATTCTGATTAATCCATTAATAAAATCCATGGAGCTAATACTGGCTTCCTTCTGACTACTAGTCACATCTGTTCAAGCAAGCTAATATAGGTAAAAAGACTTTGCAGAGTTTAAAGAGCAATGGGGCTGGGTGTAGTGTCTCATGTCTGTAATCTCAGCACTTTAGGGACGCCAAGGCAAGAGGATTGCCTGAGCCCAGGAGTTCAAGACCAGCCTGGGCAACATGGCGAGAGTGCGTCTCTACAATAAAATAAAAAATTAGCTGGGCATGGTGGTGCACGCCTGTGGTCTTAGCTACTTGGAAGCCCAGCTACTTGGAAGGCTGAGGTGGAAGGATCACCTGAGCCCAGCAGGTTGAGTCTGTGCCATGATCATGCCATTTCACTCTAGCCTGGGCAACAGAGTGAGACTCTGACTCAATGCACAAACAAACAAACAAACAAACAAACAAACAGGACAATAGAAATGCAAGGCATTATTATCATTATTTATATTCCAGGTATGGTAAGCATCTCTTGGCACTCAGATCTTAGGAACTCTTGCATCTGTGTCCGCTGCCTGCTGGGTAATTGGCAGGCAGGCAAAAAAGCAAGGGAAAAAAATGAATTAGGCTTCAATAAAAGTATCTAGAATCATGAAATCAGAAAATCTAGAAAGAGCCTGTTTTCATTTCATCATACATACAGAGTTTATGTTTTGTGGTTTTTGCTCTGTTTTTATTTGCTCTCATCCTTGTGGGAATGAACGCCATACCCTCTACAATGTTTGACCCTGGAAAGGACATTCCGTTATTCTTCATTTCTCCCTAGACCCTTCCAAACAACCTGCCAGAAACAACGGCCAGCCCTCAACTCAATGTCCCAATCCACTGCATCCTTGCCTTTGCAGCCTGAGATCATCAGGAAGCATCTGGAAAATCATCTACTAGCTATGGAAAGGATTGGTGCTGATATAGTGTGCCAGGCTCAGAGGCTGAGGGCATTATACACATTGTTTGCTTATTTCCTATGACAACCCTACCCAGACAACTTACAGATGGAGGCCAGAACCAGAGGGGCCACAGAGATGATCCCATCGCCTTAGGGGATTATATGACAATAATGTGGGACTTCATCTGCTCCCAGATCCAGATTGCCAGAGTCTCTGCTCATATCTCTTATATATGTGAGTATAAATTTCTTTTTTTTTTTTTTTGATAGGAGTCTCACTCTGTCTCCCAGGCTGGAGCACAGTGACACGCTCACAGCTACCGCAGCCTCGACCTGCTGGGTTCAGAAGATCCCTCTGCCTCAGCCTTCCAAGCAGCTGGAACTACAGGCATGTGCCACCACACCCAGCTAATTTTTTTATTTATTGTAGAGATGAGGTCTCACCACGTTGTCCAGGCTGGTCTCGAACCTGTGGGCTCAGGCAATCCTCTCACCTCGGCCTCCCAAAGTGCTGAGATTACAGGCTTGAGCCACTACGCCCTACCCTGAGTATGAATTTAATAGGAAAGGAAACTTCCTTCAAAAGACCCAATAGAATATTTAAGTGCCTGTTGGGAAATTCAGTTTTGCAAAAGTGAAGGATTTTCACAGCTAGGCTCTCACTAGCAACAATGTCTGTGACACTAAAAACAAAACGGCCAAGGGTAGTGGCTCATGCCTGTAATCCCAGCACTTTGGGAGGTTGAGGTGGGAGGATTGTTTGAGCCCAGGAGTTTGAGACCAGCCTGGGCAACATAGTGAGACCTTGTCTCTACAAAAAATTAAAAAAGTTGGGCATGATGGTACGTGCCTATAGTTTTAGCTACTTGGGAGGCTGAGGTGGAAAGATTACCTGGGCCTTGGAGGTCAAGGTTGTGGTGAGCCATGAGTATGTCACTGCAATCCAGCCTGGGCAACAGAGTGAGACCCTGACTCAAACAAACAACAAGAACCAAAAAACAGTTCTTGAATTGTGTCTTGCTGTGTGACATTTGCAAAGTCCCTTACTGTCCTTTTATTCAGCAATTATTTATTTAACACCTACTATGTACCAGGCCCTGTTGTAGGTACTAGGGACACGGGAATGGACAAGACTGCTGGATAACTTTCCCAGTAAACAAGGGAAGAAACTCATAAACCAACCCAGTCGACAAATAGTGATGAGGTCAACGAAGGAAACACATGGGGCAACATGACACAGGGACAGGGCTAGGGAGTGATGGCGTTTGAGGGTCTGGCCAGGAAAGGCTTCCCTGGGGAGGTGATGTACGAGCCCGGAACTGAAGGATGAGACAGCACAGTGTGTCTGGTTAAGGTCAACCAGAGAGAGGGGACAAAGGAGATGGCCCGCACAGGCGAGACAAAAAGACCGGACTGAGCTCTAAATTAAGTTGGTCTAGAGGATCTAGAGGATGAGGGTTCAGTGAGAAAGGCCAAGAAACAGTGGCCAGCGGAGGAGAAGGAAAAGTAGAGGCTCTTAGGGTCCGGGAACCAAGAGAATTTCTGTCCCTCAAGTTTGGAATGTGGAGGCCGGACTCGGTGGCTCAGCCTGTCATCCCAGCACTTTGGGAGGCAAGGTGAGAGGACTGCCTGAGCCCATGGGTTCAAGACCAGCCCTGGCAACTTGGCAAGACCTCATCTCTACGATAAATCAAAAAATTAGCCGGGTGTGGTAGCGTGTGCCTATGGTTCTGGCTACTTGTAAGACCAAGGCGCTAGAACATGGCCAGGCTGGGCAACAGGACAGAGCTGTCTAGAGGCAGATTTGAAGGTAGAAGCTCGGCCCAGGCCACTCTTCCAAGACACCTTGCTGTAAACAAAAGCAGAGGCTGGAAGGGGTTTGGGGACCAGAGAAGGTGTGTTGGCCAGTCTCCCAGGAAAGATCTACTCTCTGCCCATTCATGGGCCTAGGGGAGAGGTCCGTTGGCATCACATTACCAGGGCCCCTGTGAGAACACTTCCAGGTGGATTCAGCCAAGGGAAGGCAGAGGCAGGAAAGCAGAGGCTGGAGGACAGAGAGTAGGTGTTTCCCTCCTCCTTGTCTGCCCCAGTGCCTTGTCTCTGCCAGCAGCTCTGTCCCCCTCGGCCTGCAGTTCCCTCCAGCCAGCCACAGCTCTTGGGACACCATTTTTTCCCTGGTTCTTTCTACACTAGCCTACACTCTACCCACTAGCACTTGTCTCGGGGTGCCCCAACATCCTTGTTTGTTCCCGTAACTTTGGAGTTGCCTCTTTGACGTCAGTTAAGTCATCTGAGGGCATTCTGATTCCTGCCAGGACCCTGATGGAGAGGTCCCTCATTTTCTCCTTTCTTTCTCTCTCCTTCCCTCCCTCCTTTCTTCTTTCCTTCTTCCCTCTCTGCCTCCCTCCTTCCTCCCTCTCTCCTCCCTTTCTCCCTCTTTTCCTTCTTTCCTTCCTACCCTTCTTCCTTCCCTCCTCCCTCCCTCTCCCTTCTTTCTTTCTTTCTTTCTTTCTTTCTTTCTTTCTTTCTTTCTTTCTTTCTTTCATGAAGGGAAATAGAACATGTTTGTGTGCAAATGAGAATAGTAGAGCAGAAAGAGAGAAAACAACGATGCAGAGAAGAACACCTGAATGGAGGTCTGGAGCCTGCATGAGGCCATGGGATCCCTAGTCCAAGCAGAAGGGTGTGCCTTTGCCTGGAACAGGACAACGCGGCTGCGGGAGGAGGGTGGGAAGTTGTGGCAGGGGCAGGAGGGCTGGTGGGTCTAGTCTACCGGCTTCTAGTCTCTCAACTGAGGATGAGCCAGGGTCATCAGCTGGGGACAGCGGAAGAGTCTGTGGAGAGAGAAGAAAAGGTAAAACAGGCATCTCAGAGAACAGGGACAGGCACTTTCTAGGAAAGGCTGGTAGGGTTTCTAGGCACAAGCAGTGCCAATTTGAGGTTTGTGGTCATGAATTTAAAGAGCAACCCGTCAGTGGGCTGTGTGCCTTGCTCTGGCGCAGGCCTGGAGAAGGCGGAGAGTTGGGTTTTAGGAAGGTTGGGATTTAGCCAGGCTTCTGTGGCAGACACTGAGGGGGCAGGTTGATGAAGTGTGTCAGCCAGGAGTGATAGTCATGCTGGACATGGGATCTACACAGGCTTGGGAGGGAGGCAAGGACGTGAGTGGGTGAGAATGAGAAAGGTTACCTTGAAAATGCATTGGTGGTTCCTATGTAGCATGGGGTGGAGAGGACACTAGAGCCTGTGACAAATGAGCAAAGCGACTGGGAGATGAGTCCGGGCACCATGGAGGAGAAAGCATGTGATGTACCCTGATGGCCTCAGATGGGCAGTGATTTTGAAAGTGGAGGGGAGAAAAGAGGGTGGCACATCACCTCCGGGCCTTCCTTGGACCAGTTTCCTTCCTCTGTCTCCCAGAGCAGCTCTATCTCTTGCCAGGTTGCCTGAAAAAGCCCATGGCACTTGGGTGGCATCAGGTTTAGGGCTGAGAAGGTCATTTTTCTTTTTCTTTTTTTTTTTTTAATTAGGAAAGGTAGATTTATTAAAGGGAAGGTACGCTGTAAAGGGCACAATGGGCAGAACAGCAGCGAGAATGTTTGCTGCCTGCTGAGAAGGCCATTTTTCAACATGGCTCTGTCTTGGAGCCCAACCTAGAACCTGGTTCTGAGCAGGGGGGGTGGGGGGATACTGACGTGTTTTCTAGAATGAGTACCTATGGGCTACACCAGGTCCGTATACCTAGAGAGAAGCCCTGGTTTCTTTGCCTGTAAAATGTATTCCATCATTTGTTGATTCAAACACTGCTGTGTGCCAGGCCTAACTGCTTTATTTTCTTTGACCTCTCTCATCTCCCCCTGGAGGGAGGGATTATTATGCTCTGTTTTACAGATGAGTAAATAAAAGCTCAGAGAGGTGAGAAACTTTGCCAAGTTCATACAGGGTCTATCTGGATCCCAAGAGACTCACTATTCAGCTAGGGAAAAAATAAAAAATCAGTTCCATGTCCAAAGTTCTGTGGGAACCCGGAAGGTAGAAAGATGACGCCTATGGGGGGAGTGGGGATACATGATAGATTTTTAAGATGAGTAGAAATTTACATGGGAAGATGGAGAGGAAGGCAGAAGTGACAACCTGAGCAATGACACCATGCCATGAAGCCCCGTGGTGTGACCAAGATTGTTGAGTAGAGACAGAGAGGATTAGTAGCTAAGCAAGGGACCTGGGGTTCATGGACAGCCTCCAGGGGGCCCACAGACCCCAGAAGTTTCATCTCAGTTGTGGATGTCAGTGTATTATGTTTTTTCTGGAGAGAGGCTTTTTATTTCCATCAGAGTCTTAAACCCAAACATTTGCTCAAAACAGCCTTGGGCAACAGATTGGCTTGGAGAGGTCACAGGCGGGGAATGCAGGACCTTGGAGCCCTGGTTTGGGAATTTCTACTTCAGGGAGCCCTGGGGTTTTCTAGCTAGGGAGCCATGTGCGGTGAGCCTTGGGAAGATAACACAGGTTTACTGTGCTCACAAATAGATGGAAAGTCCTTTTATGGACTATAAAGTGATGTACTATGTACCTACCACTGTACCCCCAGAGCCTAGTATAGTCCTGAGCACATTTTGAGACTTAGGAAGTATCTGTTGAATGAATGAATACATGAATGGATGAGCACAGGAGCATGTAATAACAATAAAAAGAGTGCATCTCTCCAGGGTGACTTCTGGAGGTGGAATCCAGGAATACCAAGCTACCCCCGCACGGCCCCAGGCTCTAACAGAAATCTGCCAAGTCCTGAGATGAAACTGGGTATGGAGGTGGGGGTGCTGGGGAGTAGATGCGGCATCTGAGGGTGTGGCCATTCCTGGCGGCAGGAAAGGGTTCTTCCCACAGTGCCCTGCAATGTCTTTGGGGTGGTGGAGACTACACTGCCAGGATGGCCCAAACCCTTAATTTCCTCCCTCCACATTCAGCCCACCGACCTGTCCTGTTGACTCTGTCTCCAAAATGTGTCCACCCGTCCTGCTCTCCATCCCCCAGCTCCCCCATGCCACTACAACCATCTGAAAGCTGGTGTCATCGCTCTGCCCTAGTCTTCCTACTATCTGCTTTCCATGTGGCGGCCAGCGGGATCTTTAAAACACTTCTATAGAGAATGTGGCTTCCTTTGCACGTACTCAGAGAGCTGTGTTTCTAAAATGTTAATATATATTCGGTTTGTGACCCACCTGGGCAACTTGGCGAGACCTCATCTCTACAATAAATCAAAAATTAGCCGGGCGTGGTAGCGCGCGCCTATAGTTCCAGCTACTTGGAAGGCTGAGGCGGAAGGATCGCCAGAGCCAGCAGGTCGAGGCTGCAGTGGCTGTGAGAGTGCCACTGCGTTCCAGTCTGGGCGACGGAGTGAGACTCCAACTCAAAATATATACATAGGTGCTAGGTGCGGTAGCTCACGCCTGTAATTCCAGCACTTTAGGAGGAAGAGGTGAGCAGATTGCCTGAGCTCAGGGGTTCAAGACCAGCCTGAGTAACATGGCGAGACTTCATCTCTACAATAAATAAAAAAATTAGCCGGGTGTGGTGGCACACGCCTGTGGTTCCAGCTACATGGAAGGCTGAGGCGGAAGGATCACCCAACTCCCGCAGTTCGAGGCTGCGGTGGCCGTGAGCATGCCACTGCACTCCAGCCTGGGCAACAGAGTAAGACTGACTCAAAAAAATAAAATATGGGCTGCAATTCAGTTGATCTGGGGTTGGGCTCAAGACTGCATCTCTAACAAGCTTCCAGGCGATGCAGTTGCTGCTGCTCTTGGACCACATGAGGAGTAACAGAAACTTAGAGAAAAATCCAAACTTCCTTCCCACGCCTCACCCTATCTGGTCTCTGTCCAGCTCTCCCACATCATTGCTGGCCCCTGTTCTTTTCTCTCATCTTGCTATTGCCACACTGGCCTTCATTCTGTTCCTCGAGTGTGCCAAGTTGTTCTGGCTTCAGGGCCTTTGCACGTGCTGTTCCCACTGCCTGGAATGCCCCTTTCCCAGAGCTCCACATGGCTTGCTTTTCTTTATTTAGATCTTAGTTCAATGATCAGTCCAAGAGTACTTCTCTGACCACTTCATCTAATAAAGAACCTCATTCTCTGGGATTCTCAGCTATTTGCTTCTTTTTTTCTTCACAGAGCTTATCACTTTTGATTTATATGTGTTGACTTGTTCATTTCCTGTCTCCACCCCATGCATGTTCCACATGGATAAGGACTTGGTTTCTGTCACTCTGAGTCCATCCCAGAGCCTGGTATGTGGGAGGTACCCTTTTCATGTTGTTGGGCCTATGCTGTTGTGACGTACTTTTTATTCTATTTTATTTTATTTATTTATTTATTTTGTAGTTGGAGTCTCACTCTGTCACCCAGCCTGGAGTGCAGTGGCACGCTCCCGGCCACTGCAGCCTCGACCTGCTGGGCTCCAGCGATCCTTCTGCCTCAGCCTTCCAAATAGCTGGAACTACAGGCGCGTGCTACCATGCCAGGCTAATTTTTGATTTATTGTAGGGATGAGGTCTCACCAAGTTGCCTGGGTGAGTCTCGAACCCACAGGCTCAGGCAATCCACTTATCTCAGCCTCCCAAAGTGCTGGGATTACAGGCTGAGCCACCGAGCTCGGCCATTATTTTATTTTAAGTAAAGACAAGGTCTCATTATGTTGCCTAGGCTGGTCTTTAACTCCTGGGCTCAAGCAATCCTCCCCTCTCAGCCTCCCAAAATGCTAGGATTACAGGCATGAGCCACTGTGCCTGGACTTCTGCGGTGTTTACATGCATGCTGAGAAAACGGATGGAGGTGCCTGAGGCAGAGGAGAGGGAGAAAGAAATAAGAAAACTTGAAACTTTGTCTGAGGAATGACAGAAAAAGTCTTTTTTTTTTTTTAAGTCGGAGTCTCCCAGGCTTGAGTGTAGTGGCATGCTCATGGCCACCACAGCCTCAACCTGCTGGGCTCAGGCATTCCTTCCACCTCAGCCTTCATGCTCGGCTAATTTTTGTGATTTATTGTAGAGATGAGGTCTTGCCAAGTTGCCCAGGTTGGTCTCAAACCCCTGGGTTCAGGCAGTACTCTCACCTCTCCCTCCCAAAGTGCTACGATTATAGGCGTGAGCCACTGTACCCAGCAAGGAAAAAATCTTAAGAACTTGGAGATAACATTGAACCTAAGAATCAATACACAACAAATGAATTCAGTTAACTAGAAGAGATTCATTCTGTAAGGTGGGGAAGAAAGTAATTAATATTAGTTAATGAGTTAATAGTGCATTTGGAACAGTGTTAAGGAAGCACATATATTTATTGACTAATTAACTATCTTGAGCCCTTATTGTATGACTATAACTTTGCATCATCTGTTTCTCCTCACAACACATTATCACCATTTTGCAAGTAAGACGCTGTGCTATGAGATTAGGAGATCTGCCTAAGATAGTAAAAGACTTACCCAAGGTCATACAGTGATTCAGAGACAGAGTTGGCAACTCCACTCCCCAAAGCAGCTCTATTCAAAGTTGTAGGCTGGGCGCTGTGGCTCACAACTGTAATTTCGCACTTTGGGAGGCTGAGGTAGGAGGATTGCTTGAGCCCAGGAGTTCGAGAACAGCGTGGGCAGCATAGCGAGACTTTGTCTCTACCAAAAAAAAATTAGCTGGGTGTGGTGGTATGTGCCTGTAGTTCCAGATACTCTGGAGGCTGAGGCAGAAGGATTGCCTGAGCCCAGCATATTGAAGCTGTGGTGAGCTGTGATCATGCCATAGCACTCCAGCCTGGACGACAGGAGACCCCCAACTCAAAAATAAAAAAAAGTTATAAACACCATACTCCCTCCCCACTGGCCTGCTTTATATGGTGCCATATTACCTGTCACAACTTGATACCCTGTGCCTTCTACATTTTTTTTTTTTTTTAGTCGGGATCTTACTTTGTTGTCCAGGCTTGGGTGCAATGGTGTGTTCACGGCTCACTACAGTCTTGACCTCCTGGGCTCAGGGGAACCTTCCGCCTCAGTTTTCTGAGGAGCTGGGATTACAGGTGCGTGCCTAACACGCCCAGCTAATTTCTTTTTTAAACTTTTTTCGTAGGGATGTGGTCTTGTGGTGTTTGAGGCTGGTCTCAAATTCCTGGGCTCAAGCAATCCTCCTGCCTCAGCCTCCCCAAGTGCTGGGATTACAGGTGTGAGCCACCAATGCGCAGCAGTTTTTCTGTTTTCTCTCACTGGAATATAAATTCCCTAAGGGTATGGACTTTTGTTTTGTTCACCACTGTTCACCACTGTTTTCCAGAATTTTGTTTTGTTCACCACTGCCACAGAAGTAGACATTTAATGAATACTAACTGAATGAAAAGATTATTTATAAATCCTTGCTTTCTCCACCTCTAAGAGGTTGTTCTGTAAATGTGTGGCTGACTGCATACTCAAATCCAGTCAACGCTAGCGTCTGTCTGCAATGAACTGGGAAGGAAAGCTGTAGCCTACAGTATATCAAGTGGTAGTAGTCAGAGGGAAAACTGCGTCTACAGAGGAGGGACTGGTTACAGGGAGTCTGGTGGAGGAGCAGCCAGGGAGCCCGCGTTTGGCCAGCCTCGGGCTCTGACACCACCACGGTGGTGGCAAGGGTAGGCGTGGTTGCCACAGGCTGACAGTGGCTCCTCTCAGGATGTGACTTCTCACATAAAGTGGCCCTAGAGGGAGAATGTGTCGTTGACCAGGCCCCAGTAGCAATTATAAACTTGATGTAAGTGTATAAATAGGTACTTATCAGGAAATCTCTTGTGAATTGAGTTACAGTGAGTCAGCTTCTCAAGCCTGGCAATTCTGGCTGTTGAACAAATAGAAGTTCTGAACCAGCCATGCTGAGCTGTGTGTGAATGGTCCTTCTTGATAGTTCTCTGATCTTCCTCTGTGCCAAGGTTTCTTAAAGTGTAGTCCCCAGATTAGCGACATGCATCAGCACCTCCTGAGAACTTGCTAGAAATGCAAATTCTTGTTCAGACATGGTGGCTCAAGGCTGTAATCCCAGCACTTTGGAAGGCAGAGGCCAGAGGACTGCCTGACTCAGGGGTTTGAGACCAGCCTGAGCAACATGGCAAGACCTTGTCTCTACAATAAATAAAAAAATTAGCCAGACATGGTGGTGCATGCCTGTGATTCCATCTCTGGAAGACTGAGGTGGAAGGATCCCCTGAGTCCAGCAGGTCGAGGCTGCAGTGACTGTGAGCATGCCACTGCACTCCAGCCTGGGCAACAAAGTGAGAGTCCGACTCAAAAAAAATAAATAAATAAAAAAGAAGAAGAAATGCAAATTCTCCAGTCCCATCCTACCACTTAAAAATCAGAAACTATAGGGGTGGGGGCCCATCATTCTGGAATTAACAAGCCCTCCAGGTGATTCTGATGCAAGTTCAAGTTTGAGAACCATTCTTACAGTTTCTCTTTCAGGGCAGTTCTTACTTGGCTGCAAGGGGAGAAGTGGGGTTAAGGTAACAGTCATGCTGGGAGACACATAATACAGTGTAAGGAGTGTTTCATAAGTTGAATGAGACTTGGATCAATGATTCTTTATGGGAAGGGTCAACAGTTGGAAAGAACCCTCTTGTATTTCAGAAAATCTCCCAAGGGGGGTTAATCCTTTTATTTTTGAGTCAGGGTCTCACTGTGTTGCCCAGGCTGTAGTGCAGTGGCATGCTCACAGCCACCCCAGCATCTACCTGCTAGGCTCAGGCGATCCTTCCACCTCAGCCTTCCAAGTAGCCGGTACAATAGGTGCACGCTGCTATGCCCAGCTAATTTTTTGATATATTGTAGAGACAAGTTGCTCAGGCTAGTTTCGAACCCTGGGCTCAGGCAATCCTCTTGCCTCAGCCTTCCAAAGTGCTGGGATTACAGGCTTCAGCCACCGTGCCCAGCCAGGGGATTAATTTATAAAAACACATTAAATTGTAAAATGTAATCATAGCTTTGCTTTCTACACCCAGTATTTAATTTATTTTAAAATGTCAAATGATATTAAAGGAAAGTGTAATATAAACTGCAACCCAGCACTGATGGTTTTAGTGTCTATAGCTTGTGAGAATATAATACTTGGATCCCACCTCCTGTCGGATCCTCATCCTTTATAAAAAAAAAAAAAAAGATGATCTATCTACACATACAGACACACACACATCCCTACTAGGTACCTACGCCTCAGCTGGCCTGAGCGAGAAGAGAAATATGACATAGAATCTGCCTGAAGGGGCTCATGAGGTGAGTTGCACAGCTTTTCAGAGCCACTACTGTGTGCCATGCACTGTATTTGGACCTGTGAAGAGGTTGCAAAGCTAAACTAGCCAGTGGCTTCTGCAAACAAGGAGCTTACAAAAGAATATTCAGAGGGGAGACATTTCTTCTGGTTGGCAGATGTTGTTAGAATGGAGGTGTGGGACCTTTGATCAGAGTCTTGGATTTTCAGTTTTGCCAGATAATAGAGTACCTGAGATGAACTGCTGGGAGAGGAGGGTGAACAGATGGGTGGGGCTTAATTGCTGGGTTCAGAGGTACAGAAGCACAGATGATGGAGGACTACCAGTCCCTGGCAGAGTGGTCCCATGCCCACTGCTTGGGTCCAGGGCCATATTCAGGAAATCTGAGGCTAGATAGTAACAATGGCTAATTATCCGATGACCCGGGTAAGAGTAATCAACCTAGGTGCTGTACATAGATTTTTTTTTTTGAGTTGGAGTCTCACTCTGTCTCCCAGGCTGGAGTACAGTGGCACGTTTACCGCCACTGCAGCCTTGACCTGCTGGGTTCAAGCGATCCTTCCACCTCAGTCTTTCAAGTAGCCAGAACTACAGGCGTGTGCTACCATGCCCGACTAATTTTTTGATTTATTGTAGAGACGAAGTCTTCCCAAATTGCCCGGGCTGGTCTTGAACCCGCGGTGTCAGGCAATCCACTTGCCTCAGCCTCCCAAAGTGCTGGGAATACAGGCTGAGCCACCGAGCCCGGCTTGTACATAGATTAAAGACATTTTCCTTTTCTTTTTTAGTTGGAGTCTCCCTCCATCGCCCAGGCTGGAGTGCAGTGGTCATTTTTCACAGGAGCCTTGTGAGATAGATATTTGATTGATGAAGAAACTCGGGCACTCAGAGGAAAGTGAACTTGCCCAAGGTCACACACCAAGCGGTGGCGTACGTAGTCAGGATCTGAACGCCGACTGTCTGCACTAGAGCGCCCCAAAGCCACCAGCAAATCCCCAGTCTCTGGGTTGGCCTGCTGGGTTGGGGATGACGGAGGAATAGGACATTTCTTCTGGTGGGTAAACAGAGTCCGGAGGAAAGCCCTTTTGTGTTTCTCCATGCCGCAGCATTCATTTTGGGGTAGGCAATCCACAGTCAAGTGCTGTATGAACCACTACAGGAAAAGTACTTTAAGCCCCTTCCCACTAGATGGCGGCCCCTAAACCCACACACAAATTCTGGGATCTCCACTGGCCCCATCTTCCAGGGCTGGGCTGCGGCGGAGGAACTGCAGGAGGCACACCCTCCTCGCGTCCAGGAGCCGCCCCATCCGGGGGTCGAGGGAAGCTTCTAGGCCGGGGCTGGGGGCGGAGGTGGGCGGGGACACGAGGCTCTCCGACTCCCGGCCCCGGGGGCGGGGGGTGGGGAGGGAAGGGCGGAGCGGCCCCTCCCGAGGCGCCCGGGCGGGGCCTCCCGCGGCGCTCGCGGCAGGCGGAGGTAGGGCGGGGAGCGCCGAGGGGGCCCCGAGGGCGCGGGCGGCGGCAGGTGCGCGGCGCGGACTACAAGTCCCGGCATGCCCAGCGGCCCTGACCTGGCCCCCGCGGCCGCTTAAAGGCTCCGAGAGCCGCAGCCGTCGGGTCGCCGCGGCTTTCGCTTTGCCGCCGCGGCTGGGCGGGCGGGGCGGCTCGTCGGCCGGCTCTCCCGGCGTCCCGGCTCGGGCGGCGCCGAGGAGCGATCCTCGCCCGGCCCTCCCGGCTCGGGGATTCCCTGCTGAGGCGCCCGCGCCCCCGGGCTCCCCGCCTCGGTCACCCGCGCCCCGATGCCGAGGCATGGATAGAGCGGCGCTGCGCGCGGCGGCGATGGGGGAGAAGAAGGAGGGCGGTGGCGCTGGGGCCGCGGCGGCCGCGGATGGGGGCGCAGGGGTCGCGGCCAGTCGGGCGCTGCAGCAGTGCGGGCAGCTCCAGAAGCTCATCGACATCTCCATCGGCAGCCTGCGCGGGCTGCGCACCAAGTGCGCGGTGTCCAACGACCTCACCAAGCAGGAGATCCGGACCCTGGAGGTAAGGGGCCCGCGGCGCCTGGGGGTCGGGACCGGGGCTGGGCCTGAGGAGCGCCCCCGACGCCTCCCTCCAGGCAACGGTTCACTCCCTCCCGGGTTACATCTCTGAGCCGGGGTCGCCCCCTTTGAGGTTTCCTCTCCGTCTTCACTCGCTGCGGCAGCTGGGGGACCCAGGACCAGCCTTCACCTTGGGCAGGGTGTGGGGATCGGAGTGGGGACGAGAATGGGGGCTCGAGGAGCCTGTGGGCCGGGTGGGCTGTGCGCGAACATCCCCTGCCTCCCTCTTCACCACCCCCTCCCCCATTTCTAGTTTGCAGGGCCGCAGGACTCATGGTCCCACTGAGTCACACGCTGGACTTTTCCCTGTGTGACTGAGCCGAGCAGCCGTGGGCCGGGGTGACGGGGGAGGGCCTCCTGAAGTGTGAGCTCAGGCCTGCGGTCCTCTGCCTTGCTTTCACGCCTCAGACTGCGTCTTGTCCCTTCCTTCCCTCTCCTCCAGGTCTCGTCTGCCGCTTTTCAAAAAGTGTTTGCTGAAACTGCATTTTTGCTGTTCAGGCGTTGGGTGCTTTCCTTTCGCGGTGCCACAGTGGTTCACTGCTTAAAATGTAATTACCCACTGACTCCCCCCACTTCCCCCCAAAGATTGGATTTTGGCTTAGGAAGGATTATGCCGGCGAAGGAAGCCTTTGGTGGGAAGATGACACTATTTAAGGGGTTCTGCTGGAGACAGCCTGGAGTGTAAAGAATAAATGCGATATGCGGGCCCTCCTCTCTAAAATGATAGCTGGGAAGTGCAGTGTTCAAGGGATTTGTAAGACCCACTCAAAGGGATGTTGGGTTCTAAGAAAGAGGAACCCACTCCATACACAACAGAGGGAAACCAGTGCATTCCCAATTTGATTGGGTCGGGGACTGAGCTATGAAACTTCAGGGATCAGTTAATAGCTCCCCTGTCTTTTGAAAAAAGGGCCTCACCCTCTTGGGTTGCCACACAAGCCTTCTGCGGGTCTAGGGATGTTTTGTTTTATTAGATCCTCAATTTCTCATCGCCCCTCCCCCTACACCCCGTTATTGCTAATTGCCTCTGCCAGCTGTCATAGGGCCCTCCATGATTGCGGTAATGATTACAAGACCAATCCTTCCTCCAGGCACACCATGAGCCTGAATCTTTGATCCAAAATGCTGGGGTCTGACTCTCCCTCAGTTTTATTTTCTTGAAAGCTGTGAAGCCAGGGACATTGGAAGAATCAGTCAGTGCTGGCTATTATTATTATTTATCACAGTTGCTATAGCAGTACTGACCAGGGATTTGCTTAAAAAACAAACCAACAAAACCCCCTACAACCGATATGCATGCTGCTGTTTTCCAAGTGAGGAGAGAAACTGATTTCTTGAACGCGGCTGAATGTGTTTGCCCAGCAAAGTTCAGTTTTTATACTGACACAATAGGGGGCTTGTGTGGCTTAGTTCTGGGAGGAGGGGTCGCTGTCTGGCGGCAGTGTGTCTGGATGGACTGAGGTGGTGTTGGCCTCTGTCGGATCCTCCCAATGTCGCTCTAAAGTGCTCCTGGCTCCCAGAGTGTATAGATAGGTTCTAGGAGAACCATTTGATGTGCTGCATTCTCTGGAAATGGCTCTTTGTCCTCTAGGTACCCTGATTTCCAAAGTTCTTCATTTTGACAAAGGTATAGTGTCATGACATCCACAAAACATCCAGCCATTTAAGTCTCCCAGCCAGTTTATTCAGTGGCTTTCCTCTGGAGTGTGTGTTTGGATGGCTGTCTCTGGCAACTGGGACCCCCATCCCAAGGCCCAAAGGGAATTTGCAGTGTAAATTTGTTGTTTCCACCGTGCTGTGGATCCTGGTTCACCCTACTCCCTGAAAAGGAGGATCTGGGTTGTTTTTGTTATAGGAACTTAGACCCCTGGAGGCAGTTCCCTGGGGCTGCCACCAGCTAGGTGGGATGAATCACTACACCCTGAGGCCTCAGCCTCCTCACCTACAAAGCCAGGTGGTTGGAGTGGCTCTCTGGGGGCTCTTGCAGCTCCAAATTCTGTAGTTTAGTGTAGTTAGTAAGTTCTGTAGTGAAGGAGACTCACTTGGGTTAAATCAAATGATTGTGATCTTTTTTTTTTTTTGAGACTGGGTCTCACTCTACACCCAGGTTGGAGTGTAGTGGCACAATTCCAGCTCAGTAGCTTTGACCTCCTGGGCTCAGGCGATCCTCCTGCCTCAGCCTCCCAAGTTGCTAGGACTACAGGCATGAGCCACCACTCCTGACTAGTTTTTAAAAATCTTTTGTAGAGACAAGGTTCTGCTCAAACTGAAACTCCAAGCTAGGCTCAAATGATCCTCCTGCTTCAGCCTCCCAAAATGCTGAGATTATTAGGCATGGGCCACATGCCTCGCCTGTGATCATTTTTATACATATCCCTGTTTAAGAATGGTCCTGAAATCTGGACTTACCAAATTGGTAAAGTAGAGGGTAAGTTTATTACTCCAGGAATCTTTGCCGTTGGAGCAGTGTGGTGAACAGAAAACCCATGACTTTAAACTTGCACCGGGGTTCTGTCAGTGTGATCTTGGGCAAGTCCCATGACTTCTGAATCTTGAGCTCCCCTGTCTGTAAAACGAGGATGAGCGTTGGCAGCGTTTTTGTGAGCGTGTTTGTCTATGCTGTTACTACGAAAAGATTGTGCCTATATTTACCCTAGTGAGGGGCCAATAGCATTTGTGTCACGAGCCACCTCTAGAGGAAGGTACTCCTACAGCTGGCTATTATTTCCTAGAGGTGGCTGACACAGGCCAGGAAACAGCCCCAGCAAGGTGGGTTGGGGTTGCCCACCTCTAGCAGCATGTGCTGAGGCCAGGCGGGCCAAGACAGTGTCCACTATGGCTTTCTTTCCTGTCCTGTGGGCTTCTCTCACACACCAGGCCAGGGCCCCCAGAGACCGTGCTTGCGACACTGGATTCCTGGCTTTTCAAGAAGGAGCTGAGCAGAAGACTTGGCTTATGCAACTGCAGCAGACTTCTCCCAGAACCTTAGGAACCCCAGCTCACTCTGGCCCTCATTAAATAGGCATTCAGTGGAAGAGGCACGGGAGATGTCCCTGGAAGGGCCTGACAAAGGGTGGGCTGTGTTGCCCGTGTGCAGGTCAGCGTGTCTGGCTGCCTGGGGTGACTTTTCTCTGTGTAATAGTGGTTCAGCTTGGATTGAAGAGGGTCGAAGGAGCCTAGGTTTAGCGTTTGCCTCCCATGTGCCTGTGGTGTGCCAGAACCTTCTCACTCTCCTGGTTTCCTGGAGATGCACTGGCTTCATCATACACATTTTCCCTCTCTGCATGGAAAGGGAGGGAGACACAGTCTGAAACCAGAGTCTTAGTCTGTATTTATTTATTTATTTTGAGTAGGAGTCTCACTCTGTCGGCCCAGGTTGGAGTGCCATGGCACGCTTATGGCCACCGCAGTGATCCTTCTGCCTCAGCCTTCCAAGTAGCTGGAACCACAGGCCACCACACCCGGCTAATTTTTTGGTTGATTGTAGAGACGAGGTCTTGCCAAATTGTCTAGGTTGGTCTCGAACCTCTGGACTCAGGCAATCCTCTTGCTTCTGCCTTCCAAAGTGCTGGGATTACAGTTGTGAACCACCGTGCCCGGCATCTTAATCTGTAAACAGAAGTTGTAGAGCTACTTCATCCTGGCAGGACCTGGTGCTCTGGCCCCATTAGACCCTCCTAGGGGTCTAAGAAGGCCACCGGGGCAAGTGGGAATGTGCTCATTCCCCAGATGTGCTTGCAGAGGGACAGTTGGCCTGCCTTGTGGCTGGGCCTGAAGCCCATGACCATACATTCCATCATTCCTCCATCGCTGTGGATTGCATCTGTGTCCTGCGTTGGGAAGATGGCGAGGGTGCCAAAGCAGACACTCATGTTGCCTCATGGCGATTTACGTTCTGGGAACATTGTTATTTGCCCTTTCCTGCCAGCTTACTAGTACTTTCCAAACACAGGCTCTGCCATTGAATATCCCCACCTTGTACTCTTTTAAAAACGTTTTTAATAGATTAATTAGAGATAGGCTCTTGCTATATTGTCCAGGCTGGTCTTGAACTCCTAGACTCAAGAAATCCTCCTACTTCAGTTTCTTAAAGTGCTGGGATTATAGGCATGAGCCACGCACCCGGCAATTGTGCTCTTACAGATAGAGAAAAATCTCTCCCACACGAGCTGATCTGGAGAAAGAGGTTTCCCAAAAGGCACTTGACTGCAAGGCCTTGCTGGGGAGATGGTACTGGGGATCCGTGGTAGGTGCAGTCTCTGCACTTCAACTGCTTCCCTGGAGCCAAGAGGTGCCTAGGGGAGACCCTGCTGCCACTTGTACAGTCTTGCTCAGCTCTGCTGTGGAAGGCCTGAGTTCTGGATGAGGGGGACCTGCTGGGAGAGGGGAGGAGTGCCACACGTGCTCAGATCAGGTCCCCGGGTATGCAGACCTGCATTCACTGGATAGACTTTCCATTACTGTTTGCTTCATGAGCTCCTAGTTGGCAACCACCCCGACAGGGACTCTGAGGTAGGTGTAATGCTTTGGACTTGAGGGGCCCTTTCAGTCTAATGAGGGGGCCAGGCCAATACACAGTAGTGACTCTAGCACCAAAGCTCATGGGATCCTGCATTGGGAATCCCACCGAACCCTTGGCCAGTCTAGCCTCCAGGTTTTATGGGAAATAGTCCCAGAGTCTTGGTGACTTCTCCCAGGTCCCAAGCCCCGGGCAGAACTGAGACGGAAACCTGGTTTTCCTTGCCCACCCAGCTGCTATCTTGGAGTGTGGCATTTGTCTGCTTCTGCTCTGTGGCCACAGTTGTATCCCCTGCCTGAGCGTCTCCTGAAGGGATGCATTGCTGGGGCACTGGCCCTTTTGTTGTCCACTTTCCCCTTGGTGGCCTTTTCCCTGTGAAACCTGCTTCTCCAGTGTCCCTCAGTGGCGGCTTCCCAAGATGGAGAGCCTGGGGCAGGCTGGGTGGTGCTGGATAAAGAGAGGACTTACCAGGTCTGCAGCTCGGGCTGGCATGGGCACTAGGAGGCCGGGTTCGCTGCCTGTGGACAGTGGTGGCAGTAGCTCCTTTCCTTTCAGGGCTGCTTCCTCTCCTCCAAGGGTTCTGCGTTGTCTCAAAATCAGGAAAGTGGCACTCCACACCTCAGGTCCTCTGATCCTGCTGCTGTCTATGGTATGGAGAGGGACTGTGCAGGGGTGCTGGCCCGCAGTGGCAATGTCTGCTGGGGAGAAGTAGCAAAGCCTGTGACCCAGCTTCTCCAAGCTATGCTTTTAAAAAGGTTATCCTTTCAGAACAGGCTGTGTGCGATCTCTGTTTCACATTCAGATCAAAGGGAAAACTGCACGGGTGCCTTTGGGGTTATGGGAATGACCTTGGAGTAGAAGGGGCAGACAGAATGAGGAACAGCCTTGCTTACCTGCTCTGTGTTGAGCCCTCTGCCCGGCTCTTGGCAAATGTCACACCTTAACACTCACGGTGCCCCATGAGGTCATATTGCCATTTTGCAATGGGCAAATTGCATCTCATAGAGATTAAGAGACTGTGTGAGTAGGTGGTTGAACCTGGGATGACTGGTCTTCAGAATTCTGAGTTCCACATCTGTTTCTGTGGTAGGGGCATTCTGGGCAAGGTCATGGCCAATAATAAAAAGGGCTGGCCCCGGGGCATTTTGGTAGCTCAGCTCCAGATGCCTGGACTCACTGGTGGCCGCCCAAGCTGTGCAGCCTCAGGGTTCCGATGTGGGGCTGCTTGCCTGCTGTCCAGCCCAGCATGGCCTCAAAGACAGGTCTTTGTCGGCAAACTGTGATGCAACCAGGTCTGTACTTGTCTCATTCTGAGAAATGAGAAGCTGCCCAGAGATCAGCTTACTCATAATTTTTTAAATGGCCAACTACCTTATTCTTTCTGAACTGTGCCTCTGATAAACAGTATATTGTTTTACTTTCTACTTAAAAAATTATTTATTAAAACACATGGAGTGTATCACAAATTTGTGTGTCATCCTTGCTTGGGGGCCATGCTGATCATCTTTGAATCATTCCAGTGTTAGTATGTGCTGCCGAAGTGAGCACTGGCTTTCTACTTTTACTTCAGATGTCTAAATAATATGTAATAATATATGTCCACTATGAAGAAAGTACAAGATGGACAACAACAAAAATCACCCATAACACCACCTCGCAGTTCCAGTGAATGCTTTGCTGTATCTCATTCCAGTCTTTTTGTTCTCTGCATTTGCTTACAAAGGTACACGTGTGCATTGTCTTATAAATGTCTTCTGTCTACATAAGCACACATGCATATGCATGATCTCTATAGTGGCTGTACTGTGTGGTCCTACTGTAAATTCATCTAACCAGTCCCCCAGTGTTGGCAGTTCAGGCTGTTTCCAAGGCTTGCTTTTATAGACCATGCTGCAGTGAGTGTCTTCCTAAAAGTGGAATTTGCTGGGTCACGGTATATGAATACATTTAATCTCTGTTCTGTTCTTCAACATCTTTAGGGCATGATATTCCCTCTTCCTAAGCAGGAATGGCAGCCTTTGTGCATCTATCTCTTTGCCACTGCTTCTTTTGTCACACTGAAGTTTAAGAGTTTAAAAAGGAGACAGGCATGGTCCCATGGCTGAGGATCTGGGAGAAGTGTCAGAATTGTAGGTTCTAGTTTTGTGGTTGCTTGTGTCTGAAGGTTCCGGGTTATGAGTTAGAGGTTGTGGCTTCTAGTTTTGTGGTTCCCTGCAGCAAGGGCCGGGGCGGGGGGGAGGGGGGAGGACCTGGACTGATCAGTTAGAAGGAGGATTTTTTCCTTGCTCCAAGAGAGCATAAGGAAGGGCTGATTTCAGGTGTCTTTGTCCAGGGACTGGTTGCCTTTGGGCAGTGCACAACCACATTGTGAAGTCTTGATTGCTTGAGGCTCATGAAAGACCTTTAACTACAGCCTTGGTTTCGTCCTCAACTACAAATATTGATCAGAGCTACTTGGGGTGCCTGGTTGGGGTTGATTTAGTAGAGGTGTGGTTTTCTGGGACTGCAAAGGCTTTTGGGATTCCCATTTGGTGTAGCCCCCTCACCTTGTAGATGAGGAAACTGAAGACCTGAGGGGGAACTTACTTGCAAGGAGTTAGGGAGAATTAATAAAGGAGCACTGAGTTGGGAGTCAGACCTGGTGGCTGGCACCCTTGAGTAAGACATCGTATTACCTTGAGCCTGGTCTGTTGACTGAGGGTGAATCTGCAGCCTGCCAATTCTATCCTTCTCCAACGATGGGGTCTCGACCTCAAGGCGTTTCCGGCAAGAGGAAGCAAATGTGTTTTCTTTCCTAACGCTCTGCCAAGGCCTTAGGGACCCCAGGACTGGAGAGATTCTTGGAGAGCCAGCTGCGGTGTCCTGTGGATGGGCCTGGCTCAGCCTGAATGGACTGTCTTGAGTCCTTGGACCTGTGCGTACATTCAGGGGCTTCTCATCCTTCCACCGAAAGATCCCTGGAAATTAGGTAGAGAAACCTTAACTCCTGTAGGACCTAGTGTTTGTCTTAAAAATTCTATACCACTATCCGTTGTTGGTTTTAATGTCAAGATAATGTTTTAAATTCTTTAGAGTTGCTTCCAGAAGGAGTGGTCTTTTAATTTAGTGTCTTTGTGTCCATCTTGGCTTTCTCCCTGATTCCAGAACCCAGGTGGAGATGCAGAGGCTTACTCTGGGGACAGCTGTTGAGATAAAAAAAATGCTTTGTCGTTTATTCCCAGTCACAATTGTTTCTCATCTGCATTTTAAAAGTCTCAGTTCAAATTGCCACCACATATAAACCTATATATTTATGTGCCAGTATTTCTCTGTCCTGGCATCGGTGGGCAGTCGTGTGTTTTAACTGGGTGAATTGTCTTTCCGAATAACGAAGCTGAAGACATCCTACTTGCCATTTTTCTCCCCCTTCCATTTTTCTACCCTTACATAATTGCAAGAATGAATTAAGACTTGTGTTCAAAAATTTTTTTTAAACAAGAGGAAAGAAATTGTGATGCAACCCATGGACTACACCAGCTATGATTGGGAAAAATAACTTTTCTTTATTTTTTTAAATTTATTTTTTGAGTAGAGGGTCTCACTCTGGGCTCAGACTGAAGTGCAGTGGCACAATCAGCCTCAAACTCCCAAACTCCTGGTCTCAAGCGATCTTCCTGCCTCAGCTTCCCAAGTAGCTGGGACTATAGGCACATGCTGCTATGCCCGGCTAATTTTTTGATTTTTTTGTAGAAATGAGGTCTCTCTATGTTGCCTAAGCTAGTCTCGAACTCCTGGGCTCAGGCGATCCTCCTGCCTCAGCCTCCCTGAGCCACTGCACCCAGCCAAGGGAAAGACAACTTTTCCTACAGCATTCATTGTAGACTTGTATTGACAACATATTGCTCAGAAGCGTTTTGCTTCCTGCAAATCTGAGGAGGTAAGTAAGCTGCTTTGTAGGGCGGTGGTGCTTACTTTTGCATGCCACCTGGAGTTTTTGAATCCCAATTTAGCCAATTACTTTGGGTTTAGTTTTGATATGGATAAGCAGGCTTCACTCATGGTGCACACAGAGAAGGAAAAAAAAGTTACAGGTAAATTTTTAAAAGCGAACTGAATGTTCTTACTCCTTAGGCACTATCTTGAGAACTCCCAACCCCAAACCCGGGGACCTTGAAAGCGCTTAATGCAGCCTTTCCCACACGTATTCTGCAAGCTGCTCCTGTGAAAGAGGGCTTCAAGTAGTTGAAAATGTTCTGTATCAGCCATCTCCCTCCTAGAGATCCCTGGGAATGAGGATTCATCTTTTAAAGACTTTGAGAAGTCCTACAGCAAGGGTTTCCAAACTTATTTGTCCAGAGGATTTTTTTCCCACTAAATATAGTATCCCTGAAGCCATTGGTAGGGAAAGAGACAAGAAACTGTAGGCTTATTTTCAGCCACTGTTGTTTTGATGCTTTATGTTTTTATGAAACTGAGGTCCCCTTTAAGATTCTGGGTAAACTTGGATGGGGAGAGGAGAGGCTGGTATCCTGGCAGACTTACTCGGCCATGAGAGGTTGCCTTTTGTTGAAGGAGATGCTTTACAAAGGAAGCAGGGTGTCTTCTGGGCACCACATGAGCACTTAAAGACATGTCACTTAATCCTTCCAACAGGAAAAGGAAAACTTGCCCAGAGAGGTCTTGCCTGCCTGCCTGGAGTCTGCATTTCCTGCCTCCTGCTGCCCTGGGTGCATTCAGCCTGGTGTCAAGGGCCTGCTGCACTCAAGGTCTGCCAGGAGCCTTGTGAACCCCTCGGTGGGCAGAAAACAGCCCAGAGAAACGCAGATGGCTGTGGGTGT
This sequence comes from Tarsius wallacei, assembly GCA_963574415.1. Lineage (NCBI taxonomy): Eukaryota > Metazoa > Chordata > Mammalia > Primates > Tarsiidae > Tarsius > Tarsius wallacei. The sequence continues at coordinate 14,315 of CAUYQG010075774.1, read as the reverse complement.
GTTTGAGCCTGGGGCTGCTGAAGGGAGGGGAAGGGCTGGGCTGCAGACGAGGAATGCTTTTTAAAACAAAAAAGGAAATGCTGGCTCTGAATGGAAAGGAAAGGAAGCAGCTTCCTGCTTCTGGTGGTGGCTTTTTGAAAGGAGGAGCTCTTTCTGGCCCCTTGGCCAGAGGACAGAGGCCTGGGCGGGCCTGGGCCACTGTTATGTGCACTGGAGTCGCGGCTCCCACACCACTGCCCGAGGCTTCAACATGAGAGCGCCGGTTCCACCCCATTTTATTTTCCCAGATCGCTGAGTCAAATGGATGTGTGGCTTCCACAATGAACATCTTTACCTGTTACAAAATGGTTGTGTCATAACAACTGACACTGCAGTCTTACTTTGTGTGTGGACCCCTTGTTAGGAGCTTCATGTGGTATTTACAGCTCACAGCAACATGTGAGGAAGGGGCCTCTCATGAGCCCTATTTTACTGATGTAGATACTGAGGTACAGAGGTTAAGTCACACAGCTAAGGAGAGCCTGAGCTGTGCCTTGAGCGCAGATAGCCTTAATTACCTGCCTGTGAGCCCAGCTTATATTTGCAAATTCCTTTCTCCTCCAGCTGAAATTTTTTTTTTTTTTGAGTTGGAGTCTCATTCCGTTGCCCAGGGTGGAGTGTGGTGGCACGCTCATGGCCACCCCAGTGTTGACCTGCTGGGCTCAGGCTGTCCTTCTGCCTCAGCCTTCCAAGTAGCTGGAACTACAGGCCCGTGCTACCACACGGGCAACTTGTGGAGATGAGGTCTCGCCAAGTTGTCCGGGCTGGTCTCGAACCCATGGGCTCAGGCAGTCCACTCGCCTCAGCCTCCCAAAGTGCTGGGATTACAGGCTGAGCCACCGGACCCGGCCCAGCTGAAAATCTTTTTTTTTTTTTGAGTTGGAGTCTCACTCTGTCGACCAGACTGGAGTGCAGTGGCCGCTCCCAGTCACCGCAGCCTCGACCTGCTGGACTCCGGTGATCCTTCCGCCTCAGCCTTCCAGGTAGCGGAACTACAGGTGTGCGCTACCATGCCCGGCTAATTTTTTGATTTATTGTAGAGATGAGATCTCGCCAAGTTGCCCAGGCAGGTTTCGAACCCGTGGGCTCAGGCAGTCCACTCACCTCGGCCTCCCAAGGCGTGGGATTACAGGCTGAGCCACCGAGCCCGGCTCAGCTGAAAAGCTTTTAGCATAGGATCATTTTTTTAAGACTCTGGTGGCCTTTGCCTGGACTTTGGAGCGTGGCAAAACCCAGGCCAGGCCCTGGTGATTCTTAGCTGAAATGTTGACTATTTAAAAACAAAATTTTTTTTGTTGAAATGTTTGAACATATACAAAAGTAGAGAGAATGGCATGACAGCCCCGCATATCATGATGCCTCAGCCTCAGCAGTGACCAGCTCTGGTCATCTTTTGGTCATTAGTGCATTGACACGCTGGACTTGAGAATGGTGGCCCTAGGCAGTGGATCTCAGGGAAGCAGAGTGATCTGGGGAGGTCTTCTAGTCCTGTGCTGCCCTCATGGCGGAGCTGTGTCTATCTCAGAGGTTGGTGGGACTCTCCATACCCTTTCCTATGAAATGAGAGTTTCAATTTTTTTCCTTCCAAGCGCACTCTGGCTCCTGCAGCCTGTACGTTGCAGAGAGTCCATCTCATTGTCTAGCCTGAATCTTCTGCTGCACATGAAACCTGTTCTCAGATGGCCAAGCACCATCCATCCCCACAGCCCTGCCTGAGACTATGATGAAAGTCTATAACGAGGCAGGGCCACCAGACTCAGAATCATACTGTGACATGTCCTGATTTCCAGTCTACTCTTCACCATGTTTCTGGTATTTCCTCTTCGACTCTTCCTTGTTGCTTTATCCCCATTATGGGATAAGTGTATTTCAGCCAGCATTTATTGAGCACCGCTGTAAATGGGGGGTGGGAGGGGCGGAAGCAGCCCCTGAGTATAGGCAGATGCTGTCCTGTGGGAGACAGGTGAACCCTTGCCTCTGCCTTCCAGCCTGGAAACTGGATCCAGCTCCTATAAGGGGCTCCTTTGCCCTTTGTGTTTCTTCTCAGGGTTCTGCTCCATCCTTCCTGAAGCCTGGTTTTGCTGTCCCTGCTTTCGTTTCTTTTCTCTGTGAGCTCTTGATCCCAGCTGGTGGTTTTCTTTAATTTTTGCTGAATTCTCTTACAAGTGTTTCTCAGGTGCCGAGTCACCATTTGCTGGCTGTTTCAGATCTCTGAGTTTGGCCTCTTAACATAATTGGGATGTCATTACAGGAAAGGAGTGCCTTGAGCACTTGGTGAGACACTGAGATGTATATTAAGGACGTTGGGGTGTGCCAGGGCTCTGGAGTGAGAATGATATGATCCGATCTGACTCCATTCCTTGCTAGGTCTGTGACTCGGAGCAAGTTCCTTAGCTCTGTAGACCTCAGTTTTCTTATTAGTGGAAAAGGGATAAGAATAGGTTTATTGTGGACTCCTGGGAGAAGTTACTGAGATGCAGAAGGGGTGCTGGACAGTGCCTGGTACTTAGAAGGAATTCACATATTTTTAAACCCCCTTTTGCTTAGCATTATTCTAAGACACTCTCCATATTTTCTACTCTTGGCCCTTTGGTTATTTTAATTGCTGCATGACATTCTACCCGGTGTATGCTGTCACTTGCCAAAGCATTTCCCCTGTTGGTGGACATTTTGGTTGTTTCCAGATTTCTGCTATTATAAACAGTGTGACTGGAATCATCTTTACATGGGCGCCCCTTCATTTTTGTTCCTATTTAGAATTCATTTCTTTGGGGTAATTCCCAGGAATGGAATTATTGGGTCAAAGAGCATGGATTATTTTTGTGATAAGAATTGCTAAACTTCTCCGTTTTAATGCCTTTTGAATGATGGCTATCTTAAAAATTGGACTCCTGGATAAATAACTCATATATATTTTTTATAATCCTTTTTGGCCTTTGTATCTTTCTCCTCTCCCCATACTCTCCCCCAACGTTTTTTTGGAGGGATGGAGGCTTGGCTGCTCTAGCCTTGAGGAATGTTCCCAGCAGAGGGACTGGCATGTGCAAGAACCTTGAGGCAGAAGCCAGCTTGGTGTGCTCAAGGCCCAGGAGGAGGCTGCGGTGCCTGGAACACAGTGGGGGAGGAGGGTTGACCTCAAGGTCAGGGAGGTAGGCAGGGGCGTGGGACTGTTTTCCTAATGTTGAACCCTGGAAAAATTAATGCACTAATTCGGCAGATAGTCGTCTCCCCACCTGCTTGCCAAGTTTTGTGTCAGGTACTGTTCTGGGCTGTGAGGCTGAATGAGAGGTGTGTTGTGCTCCAGAAAGTAGGCCTCATGAGGGAGTCTGAGGGTGAGTAAGCCCTAGAAGGTGCTGGTGAGGTGTGAATGAAGCTCCTCAGGCCGTGCTGACTCATCTCTGCACTGGAGGTGTGCAGGGACTTGGGAAATGTGTCTTCATGTGCACCCAGCTGTGCTCTGTGCTGCCAGCCTTCACTGTGGTAACTGAAACTCAGTTCTCTGATGTGAGGCCTGACTTGGTTGGGGGCACCCTGGACCTCTGCCAGGGAAGGGGCCTGAGGCCTCAGATGCAGGGCTGCCAGTACCAGGCATGAGTGTCTAGCACCCACGCATGGGAAACAAGCCTGAGAAATAGCCATGGGAAACCCCCTTCTTGCTGAGCTGTACTGCCCTGCCCCCTGACCTGACCGGGGACTCTTGATTTGTGGCTGTTGTTGGGCACATAGACTGGGGACATTGTGTAGTTCATGGTTTCTTCCTATAGGATGGGGCAGAGAGGGGGTATGAGGACTGACCAAATACAATCTAGAATGTATTCACTTGGTGGGGTGTGGCCCTCATGGCAGTGCCAGGTCATGGGCCTTGTGGAAGATGTTGGCGCCATTTTGTTTGGAGGCCACAGAACTCAGAGGCTTCGGTGCACTCAGGCTTTGAGTCAGGGCCAACTTTGACCAGAGTTACCCAGCCACTTGGGTTCCTGGCATGTGAGCTTGTTGCTGAATGGGAAGGGAAAGTCAGCTCCTGGGAATATGATGACCTGGAGTCTTCATCCCCTCCTCCCGCACTTATGGCTAGCTAGAGGTGGACCCACCCAGGTGTCAGGTGGCAAGCTTTTGGCAGTTTTCTCAGTTAACTTCCCAGTAATGAGAGCTATATGAACCCACTTATGGATGAAGAAATAAGGCCCAGAATTGTGCAGTAATTGGAGCTTGGGTTCAAATCTAGAATTGCCTGAATTCCCATTTGTGTTCATTTCATTGCACCCCCTCAGAAATATGCTTGCTCTTGGTCTGGCTCAGGGCAGAAAGAGGTCAGGAGAGGCTTTGGTCATGCCTAACATTTGGGAAGAAGAAATGCCAGGTGGAACAGGCTTTGACAATCTTTTCTTTTCCACCCCATCTGGATGGGCATGCCTCCAAGTTGTCAACAGGACCAAGTCACAGAGTGGGGATCTGGATTAGCAGGTGACCCTTTGCAAAAGGCAGGAGGCAGAGCAAGAAGTGGGGGTTCCTAGCGGAGAAGGAAGGTAGGAGGGCGGGGTGGAAGCTCTCATGAGAAATCTCCAGGGATTCTGCTTCTACTTCCGAAGCCCTCTGTCTAGAAGGGGAAGGCAGCAGGTAGTGCTTGGGCCTAATGGCCATCACTTACACAGTAGTATTTTAAATGTTGGCAACAAATCTTAGGTGAAAGGTGACAAGTCTCTGGGGAGATTCCACTTGGTGGCCCTGACTCACCCTGGCCGAGGGGACGGAACAGAGCAAGGAAGAATCCATCAGCGAATGGAAATTTGCCTTTTTAGGGGACAGGAAACCTTTTCTATGTGGTTGGCCCGGTGGCTTATGAGGAGAGGTGAACATTTGAGATGGAGCACCAGGCCACTCTTGTAACTGCATCTTTGACAGTTTTGAGAGTTTTAGGAAGTAGTTTGTTTTTTTTTTTTAAAGAAAAAGAAACCAAAAGCTAAGGATGTCGTTTACTTGCAATACCTGTGTACAGACAACCATGTGGGCCATGACTGCCATGTGACTAGTGGAAACTCATTCACTTGCACCCCTCCTGCCTTGACCACTAACCCAGAGGGGGCTTCAGACTATTCTTAGAAAAGACTTAGGCGGCCTCAAATGACTAGACCTTGTCTCGGACATCTAACAGCTTAAGCTAAACTTCCTCTCTGGCCCTGTTTGGTTTAAGCAGTTTTCTGGTCTGGCAGGATTTGTTAGCTTAGCACCCTGCTTGTCCAAGCCCCAGTCCCACTTGTCACAGCAAATGGGCCCCGTCATCCTGTGGCTACAAACCAGCCTCTGCTTGTATGCTAAAAGTCAGAGTTGCTGCCCTCCCAGGGCTCCTGGAGTGTGCTGCCTGGGCTCACTGGCTTGCCTCCTCTTTCTTCTTTTTGATCACAGGATGGGTGCTTGGCCTTGTTCCAGAAATCTCTGATGGGCCATGGGTGGCTTCTGTCTTTGGATGTAAGGCCGGGAGGATGAGCAGCACTCCTAGTGGGTAAGAGCACAGGTTCTGGTGCTTGACAGCCTGGATTCAAACAGCACTCCTTTCTTGGTTAGCTGTGTATCTTTGGGCAAGTTTCTTAACCTGTCTGAACAATAGTTTCCACTCCGTGAATTGGGGCTTATAATTGGGTTGTTGTTTCTAGTAGGTGAGATGAGCCATGTAAAGCACGATGCCTGGTGCAGAATAAGATTTTCATATTATAATGCGACTCTTTTCTCAACAAGTGTTTGTTAGCATCTACTGTGGACTGGGCACTTAAGCTCTGGGGAAAGCAGCAGTGAATAAATTGGACACAAATGAAGGCCTTGCAGAACTCATGCTTCAGTGTTGGAGGAGACATTCAGACAGCAAATGAATAAGTAAAGCCCAGTGTGGTGTGCGTGCCTTTAGTCCCACCTACTCGGAAGGCTCAGAAGGGAGAATCGCTTGAGCCCAGGAGTTTGAGTCCAGCCTGTGCAACATAGCAGGACCTTGTGTCTAAAGAAACAAGAACTGAGTAAGTAAAAAGCACAGTGGGGGAGCCAAGAGCAGAGAGCTCCTGGGGCAGATGGCATGATTCTAAGCAAGGGGCCAGGATGGCTTCCGGAGCTGGTGATGTATTTCAGCTGAGACCTCAGGGTGACGAAGGGTGCCTTGAAAAATGCCACAAGGATACAGCTGGGAAGAGCTTTGGAAGCCGGGAAACAGCGAGTGCTGCCCAAGGGGAGTAAGCCTGGGGTATTGGGAAACCCTGAAGTGTAGGGGTGAGGGGAGGTACTGGCTCTCAGGGGTCCACCTGCACCCTGCATGGTGTGAGTCTGAACCCAGGTGTGAGGAGGAACAGAGGTGAGAGGCACTGGGCCTCGGGAGAGCTCTCAGCAGACCCTGCCTCGGCCCTGTGGAATCCAAGGGATTTGGAAACACAGCCCTCATTTCTTTTTTTTTTTTGTGAGTTGAAGTCTCACTCTGTTGCCCAGGATGGAGTGCTGTGGCATGCTCCCAGCCACTGCAGCCTCCACCTGCTGAACTCAGGCAATGCTTCCAAGTAACTGGAACTACAGGCACGAGCCACCATGCCTGGCTAATTTTTTGATTTATTGTATAGACAAGGTCTCGCCAAGTTGCCTATGCTGGTCGAATCCCTGGTCTCAGGCAGTACGCTTGCTTCAGCCTCCCAAATTGTTGGGATTACAGGCTTGAGCCACTGCACCTGGTCAGCCCTCACTTCTATTAAAAAATGTAGTCTGGGACTGGTACACTCGCCTGCTGACTTGCGGAAGGTACACTTTCTGACCGTGTGGGTGGGCAGTGGAGCCCTCGTCCGGGGCAGACTGTGATGCTGCCACCCACTAAGTGCATCACATGGGCGAGCCACGTGTATTCATTCCACTAGTATTTGTGGCACAAGGATGCAGCAGCTTGTGCCTGCATCCTCCTGGTGTTACTCCCCTTATTTGTAGTAGTAAGACAGCAGATACTCTTTGATTTGCCCATCCTTCCCAGGGTGTTTGTCCTAAGGCACTTATTCAACAGAAAAAAGAAAAGCAGTCATACACGGAAAAATGAAAACAAGGCAGCTGTCCAGTGGTCAGGAGATGGCTAGGCATGCCATGGCGTGGCACACGACAGTTAGGTTGTTGTGCATACACATCAGTTACATGGGCTGGGTGTCCTGATGATGTTACATTGAGGGAAAACATACAGTGTGTAAAGCTGTGTGTATGTGGCATTTGTAGGTATATAAATATGTAAAAATATGTATGTAACTGGGAAGTGCTGGAAGTGAGATGGGCTGTGTGGTGGGTTTTACTTTTTTTGGAGGGGGAACATTTCTCTATTATTGCTGTAATTTATTCCTTCGTTGATTAAAATAGTGGTTATTTGGGGGCCTGCTTAGCCTTCAGGTACTGAACAGGTGTGCAGACATGGGACCCCACTGGACTATCCCAGCCCGTGGGCCATGCTCGGCCCTGAACCCCTTTCCTTATTGGTGTTCGAGGATTCTGGAATAAAATAGAAGGGTTGGTCCCATAGGTTCTCTCTAGGGCACCCAGGCCTTTGTTGAGCCTGTCCTGGATTCTGCTGAGAGTGAAGTTTCCATAGCTGCCACTCCTCTAGAGGGTAGTGAGCTATTTCTAGCAAGCCATCCTTTTGGGGGGAGACCTGCCTGGTACTGGGTATGCTCCCCAAGTCTTGGCTGCCCCAACTTGAGCAGCACTGGGACATTGCCAGTGAGCCATGATCTGGCCTTCCAAGGGAGTACGCTGCCCTTCTGGCTGTGGAGCCCTCAACATGAGGGACTGTCACAGGAAGGGGCTTTGCAGGCTCTCTGTCTTCTAGGTGTCCCACACTCACAGGGTCAACACCGCCCAGGATGAGCCCCGGGAAGCCCATGGTTGGCTCAGAAGGCCTCAGTTGAAGTGCTGGACAGCCACTTACCACTCTTGCTCCCCCACACTCTGAGAAAAGTCCTCTGGGTGTGTGGATGAGGGGGGTGGCAATGAGGACATTTGTGACTACAGCACACATGTCTTGTCTGCTGCCTGTGTTCCGGGTTCTCAGATAGCACTGGGAGTACTGTGCTCTCCAATCCCTCCAGCCTCCCTGGGGACACCGGTGTTCGGTTCTTACCCCTCCTCATGCAGGAAGGAGGGGCCTAAGGTCCAGAGAGGTAAGTTCGCCTCCCGAGGGGAGACCAGTGGTGACAGGCTGAGACCCAAATCGGAGTCTGACTGACTGAAGGTCCTTTGTCATACTGCACTGGATGGGTGACACAAATTTGAAATCTGGCTACACAGGGAAAACCACAACGCATGGACCCCCTCTCCCTCCAGCCTTCCCAGAATGCTCTGGCAGCCCCTCCACCTGCCACACCAGAAGCTTTGGTGACAGCCCTTGTCAAGCCCTCTGGCTTCAAAGGAAGGAATTCTTCTCTCTTTAAGGACAAAGACTTTGTCATAACCTTTTAATCCCAAGGTTTCAGGGCCCAGTACAGTGCTTGGCTTGGCACATACTAAGTGCTGAGGAATTGAATGAGGGTTCTGTAATATGTCTTGAATCAGTACTAAACTAACCTTATAACAGTCTAGGAAAATACCATGAATCAGTGCAAAAGGGGATGGTGTGTTGGGGTTAGAAGTGTGACCTTGGGGATCAGAGCCTAGGTATGGGTCATGCCTGTGCCATTGACGCTTCTAACCTTGGTCAAATTGTTTTACTTTTCTGGGTGCCAGTTTCCTCATCTGCAAAATGGGGACAATCATAGTTTGGGTTAGGGTTATTGGGAGGATTATTATTATGCTTACTATTTTTTGCATTGTGTCACCACATTGACTATGAGGTGTTGTGGGGAATACATGAGTAAGTGTGCAAAGTACATGGACTAGGGCCTCATGCACAGCAAGCGCTTGATCAGCGTGAGGTGTCCTTCATGTCACCTGGGGAGACTTCACACTCCTGGGTGTGGGTTCTCCAGACCGAAGGCCACCGACCTCCCTGCCCTTCCTCCACCCCCACCATGGAGCGCTGTCAGTGGAGTGGGGCTTATCATCCCAGGATTAGATTCCTATGGGGACAGGAAAGTCTCGGGTAGACCCAGGCCTGAGTCCCAACTCTGCCAATCTGTGACCCTGGGCAGGTCCCCTCACCCACTGGAAGCCTGCTTCCTAATCTGAGAAACAAGAAGGACCATTGCTGGGTCACAAGAACATACCTGTGGCATGTCACAGGCCCCAGTCAGTGTCCCTCCCTCATCCTAGGGGACGAGGGCCACTCTGAGATTTGAGGAAGTTCCCCAGAAGGATGAGGACAGAATGGATGAACGGCTAGCTTCTCCCTCTCATTGCAGCATCCCAGGTTGAGCTGGGCTCACTTGCTCATCTTTCTTTGCTTTTCCTTTCGTTCCTTCTGAAACAGGGGTGGGCCGCTCTGACCCACACAGGCCTTCAACATGCTTTCCCTGCTCAGACACCTGGACCTCTTCTTCCCCTTCACTTGCCACAGGACACAAGAGAGACACTTGGGCTGTTGTTCAGGCTTCCCTTGAAAAGTGACATCCCAGGCTCAAGCCCAGGAGAGAATCACAAATCTGGGTCCAAACAGTTGAACGGAGGCCATTCCCAAGGCCTCTGCAAGCACAAGTGAAGTACAACCCCAACTCAGGTTTAGGGGATGCGAATGACTAATAGGGGGCAGCCACACCACACAGGCATTACCAGGTGACCTGTGCTGCTGGGGGCATTGGGTCAGATGACATACTCGGGGTGTATGTGAGTAGGTATGTGTGCCTACATGTCAGTGTCTTTGAATTGTAAGTAGAAATCCTTGGTGACGTTCAGGGAAAGAGTTAATGATAAAGAGGTCCTTTAAAATGTGAGTCAGGCTGGGCACGGTAGCTCATACCTATAATCTCAGCACTTTGAGAGGCCAAGGTGGGAGGATGGCTTGAAGTCAGGAGTTCGAGACCAGCCTAGGCAACATAGCAAGACCCCATCTCTACAAATAATTAAAAAAAAGAAAAATATGTGTTGGTTTACATCTATAACCCTAGCCACTTGGGAGGCTGAAATGGGAGATCACTTGAGCCCAGGAGTTTGAGGCTGCAGTGAGCTATAACTGTACCACTGCACTCCAGTCGTACAAGTGACAGGTTAAGACCCTATTTCAAAATACATAAATAAATACATAGATAAATAAATAATGCAAATCAGCTCCTGTCTGTCCTCTGCAGAAACAGGGTGAGAGCCAAAGCCAAGGCCATTGACTCCGTCCTCTCATAGGTGTGCATCCTGCCCCAGCCCCATCTGCCTCCTTTCTGTTGCCACCTGGGAATGCTTCTCCCCTGGGTGCCCGCAGGCCCCCTCCTTCTGCCTCCACTTCTAGGACTTTGCTAAAACTTCACCAAGAGAGGTCTTCTCTGACTACCCATGGAATGGTGGATTTCTCTCCCCGACTTCATTTTCTCCACCGTCACCATCCCTGACACATACAGGTTGGTTTTACTGACTCGGTTCACCGCCTGCCTCTCCTCCCTAGAATGAAAGCACAAGGGCAAGGCCTTTCCTCAATTTTGTTCACTGATGTGTCTAGCTTCTTCAATAATATTCAAATGCGTGAAAGAAAGAGCTAAGCAGGTTACTAGGAAAACTGTCAACACCTAATGGAGTTTGTTGCTCAGAGCCCAGTAGGACCCACTGAGTAATTTTCCAATTTTGAGAAAACAGAGTCATTTCTATACCAGTCAGGCCTCCAGTGGATCTGGGCTGGAACCTCCCCCTCAGTTGCGTTCATGTGTGTGTGCGAGTGTTTTTCTTCTTCTTTTGTGTACGCTGGGATAATGCTGAGTGTGTTTGTGCCTCCGTGATAAAGGTGGCATTTCACAAAACAAAACTACCTGTGACTGAAATGGTTTATTACGTTTTCAGCTATTGTTGTTGACATTGTTTACATCTCTTGACTTTGTTTTTCTTTTGGGTGAGGGCATATACCAGAGATATTAGACCAAGTCCCTAATCAAAGTCCTATAAATTACATACTCAGCTTTGTTTAAAATCCAGGTAGGTCTTTGTTTATTAAACTAGAATGTTATTTTTGGGTATTCTCATGAGTTCTGTGTCTCACCTTCTGCTGTGAGTTCTCTCTGGGATCCCTAGGTTGGGAGGCTGTAGGCCTGGGTGTGCCATGAGCTGGTTTTGTGACCCAGCTTCGCAGAGCCTCAGTTTCCTTGTTTGTGGAAACAGGGCAAGGGAACTGGATTGGCTGATTTCCTCTGAGATCTCTTTCGATTCTGTAATTCTGTCTGTTGTGGGCCAAACTAACAGAGCAAGTAATTTTAGGTCATAGCATGTTGGTGCCATATTATAGCCAATAAGGCATGCTGCACTTTGTATATAAGATACTACTTAGGTACTGTGGTTTCTCCATCATGAATCAGCCTCCTGCCTTCCCCGTCATCTGGTTGGGGCTGGGGAGCCACCAGTCTTCCTGCTTGGCTTTCTGGTAACTGGCAGCATGATGAACAGGGCCACCAGCATTTGTGTAACTGTCTCCGTTGCATGGAAACCCTTCCACACAGAGGTTCCTCTTCAGTTTCCTGCCTTTACCAGATCTGATTTTATTGCCAGAGTTTGGTGACATTGGACTTTGGAGCTGATGTGGTTTGAGTCCTGAGTGCTGTCATGCTAGCTGTGTGTGATTGGATTCCTTATGTTGAAGCTTAGTTTTCTTATCCATCAAATGGGGTCAACGATTTCTCTCAGAATGGTCTTGGTGATTAAATGTGGCAGTACATGCAAACTGCTTAGTGAAAAGCATAAATGTCAATGGTGATGATGATAAAGCACTACTGTGATGTGGGGGTTAAGAATATCTCCAAAAGCTGAAAGCATATAACAGAAGCTTGGGACGTCTGCAATCTACAAGGGGGGCCCAGGAAAAAAAAGAATTGTTGGAGGGTGTGCCTCTTGTAGTACACTCAGAATTTGTTTCTCCAGATCAAACAGTCAACCAAAATTTTTATCTGGAAGTTTTGAGAAGGTTGCATCACAATTTGCAGAAGAAAATGTCCCAAGTTGTGGCAAACAGGTGACTGGTTCTTCCACCATGACAGTGCACCCGCCCACACCCTGCTGAGTGGTCAGTACTTTTTGACCAAAAACGGCGTGACTCCTGTACCCCACCCTCCCTATACACTCAATCTCGACTCGAGCAACTTTTTTTTGTTTCCCTGATGTGAAAATGTCCTCAAAGGAAAAAGTTTTGCTGATGTGGAAGAGGTGAAACAAAAAACAGGCATTGAAATTGACGAGTTCAAAAACTGTTCTGAGCAGTGGAAAAAGTGTCTTTATAGGTATATTGCATCAGAGAGTACTGTGAAGGTGACTGAGTTTAAACATGTAAGAATAAATGCACAATTTTTTATAAATAAATTCAGGTTTTTTGGCTCCCCCTGCCCCCTTTTTTTTTTTTAAATTGGAGACTCACTCTGTTGTTCAGGCTGGAGTGCAGTGGCACGATCATGGCTTCTGTAGCTGCGATCTGCTGGGCTTAGGTGATCCTTCCTCCTCAGCCTTCCAAGTAGCTGGAACTACAGACACATTCCACCACACCCAGCTAATTGTTGTGATTTAGTGTAGAGACGAGGTCTCACCAAGTTGCCCAGGCTGGTCTCGAACCCCCAGACTCAGGCAGTCCTCTTGCCTCAGCTTTTCAAAGTGCCGGGATTATAGCCTGAGCCACTGTGTCAGGCCTAGAACCCGTTATTTAAGTTTGCTAAGATGCAATAAAGTTAAGTGAATCTAGGCACTGGGGATTTGTGTTAAGGATCAGCTAGAATTTAAAAAGAATTTGGCCCCTAGGATGTTAATTGCAGCATCATTTATACTGATGAAAAATTACAAATAACCTAAATATCCAGTATCCTAAATATATAACCTTGAGATATCATAGAAGTAAAATAGGAGCCCTGGCCAGGTATAGTGGCTCATGCCTGTAATCCCAGCACTTTGGGAGGCCGAGGCGGGAGGATTGCAGGAATTTGAGACCAGCCTGGGCAACTCACCTCTACAAAAATATCAAAAAATTAGCCTGGCATGGTGGCACGTGCCTATAGTTCAGTTATTTAGGAGACTGAGACGGAAGGATTGTTTGAGCCCAGGAGGTTGAGGCTGCGGTGAGCCATAATTGTGCCACTGCACTCCAGCCTGGGCCACAGAGTGAGACCCTGACTCAAAACAAAAACAAAAGCAGGAGCATTTTTAGGCCTATGGCCTTTAAAAACACCAAAAGCTGACTGCTGTATAAAGAAGTATTACGTTTACTTCATAATATACCACTAACAGAAAAGATGGGCTACTGAACAGTGTGACTCTAATTAGTTATTAAAAATAGACCAGGCGTGGTGGCTACAATAAGTCAAAAAATTAGCCAAGCATGATGGTGCATGCCTGTAGTTCCAGCTACTCGGAAGGCTGAGGCGGAAGGATCGTCTGAGCCCAGCAGGTTGAGGCTGCGGTGGCTGGGAGCCTGGGTGACAGAGTGAGATGCTAACTCAAAAAAACAAAAAACAAAACGGAGGAAGAGAAGAAAATGCATAAGTTATTTATTTATTCATTCATTCAGTCAGTCAGTCAGTCAGAGTCTCACTCCATTGCCCAGGCTGGAGTGCAGTGGCACACTCATGACCACTCGGGCATCGACCTGCTGGGCTCTGGATCCTTCCACCTCAGCCTTCCAAATAGCCAGAACTACAGGTGTGCGCTACCACACCTGGCTAATTATTTTTTATTTATTACAGAGACAAGGTCTCGCCTAGTTGCCCAGGCTGGTCTTGAACCCATGGGCTCAGGCAATCCACTCGCCTCAGTCTCCCAAAGTGCTGTGATTACAGGCTGAGCCCACTGAGCCCGGCCATGCATACAGTTATTAATGGAGAGTGGTTGATCTGCTATTAGTAGGTGGTGACGTAATTGGTAACATTTCCTCTTGGTACTTTCCTCTTGTTTCCCAATAATTCTTCAATAAACATACATTTCTCAGGTATTGAGTAAAATAATCGTTACATATACAGAATTTTTTGGCTGGATTTTCACGTACTTTAAAATGTGACAAACATTTCTCACGTTTTATTTTTGTGCCCACTCTAAAGTTGTTCTTTTTTTTTTTTTTGAGTTGGAGTCTCACTCTGTCACCCAGACTGGAGTGCAGTGGCCGCTCCCGGCCACCGCAGCCTCGACCTGCTGGGCTCCGGCGATCCTTCCGCCTTAGCCTTCCAAGTAGCTGGAACTACAGG
>CAUYQG010075773.1:0-39336 GCA_963574415.1 Tarsius wallacei | reverse complement strand
TGGCCGCTCCCGGCCACCGCAGCCTCGACCTGCTGGGCTCCGGCGATCCTTCCGCCTCAGCCTTCCAAGTAGCTGGAACTACAGGCGCGCGCTACCATGCCCGGCTGATTTTTTGATTTATTGTAGAGATGAGGTCTCGCTTACCCAGGCGGGTCTCGAACCCGCGGGCTCAGGCAATCCACTCACCTCAGCTTCCCAAAGGCGCGGGATTACAGGCTGAGCCACCGAGCCCGGCTAATGATCACATTTTTTAAAAATTTTCCAGTCCTGCATATCTGAAGTTCTGTATTTCAATTCCAATTGCTTATCCATCTCCTTATTTTTTAGCATGTTTCTTATAGTTCCTTATCTATTGTAGCTGATAACAGCCAGCTTACTTCCAAATTCTGCCTCAAAAGTCTCCTCACTGAATGCCATGAATGCATTAGGTGCATTTTCTGTCTTCCGTGTTATTGGAAGCAATAATTTTTGCCAGATTTTTGTCTCCAAATACAATTTAAAAACCCCAGTGAAAAGTTTAACTAAACACTTAATGAGCCTACATTGAAGACCAGCCAAAAATCACCACCCATAGATAAGAGCCAAGCATCATTAATTTCTAGTCATATAACCAGTCAAGTATAAATATAGAATAAAGATCTACAAGGTCTAAAAAAGCTTACCTCCCATATATTCTCCTTGAAATGAAGATGTTTAGGAGGATTTTTTCCAGCAAAATGGTGGAGGAAACCCCAAAAGGGAGATTCAAGAAGGCAGCAAAGGGAAGTCCTGGGATTTATTTATTCGCCATTCCACAAAAGTTTTTGAGTGTCATATTTTTGCCCAAGTGGGTGGGTATAGCATGCCAAGTTAATATGTGCTAAAAATAAAGTAAAGCAGAGTAAGGAACAGTGACTGGTGCAGGTAAGGGGTGCTAGTTTAAATACGGTGATCGGACAGAGCCTCTGTGATAAGGAAAAATTGAGCAGACACCTGAACAAGAGAGAGAGTGGGCCACACAGACAATTAAGAGAACAGTATTCTAATTAGAGAGAACAGTACATGTAAAGGTTCTGAGGAAGCAATATATTTGGCTTATTGGACAAATAAAAAGACCAGTTTGGAGCTATGTGTAGGAGGAAAAAGTGATAGAAGATAAGATCATAGGAGTAATAGTGGTGTGGGAGACAATTGTAAGATGTTTGTATTTTACTCTGTGGTAGGAAGCCATTGAAGGATTTAAGCAAATGAGTGACAAGATTTGACTTATATTTTCAAAGGATTATTCTGGCTTCTTTGTGAAAAATAGACTGAGAGGATAAGAAATAAAGTTGGAAGATCAGTTAGAATGCTATTTCAGTAGTTCATATGAGAGATGAGATTTGCCTGGACAAGGGTTGTGATAATGGGAGAGTGATAAGGAATGGTCAGCGCTATATATATTTTGAAGGTAGAGCCAGTATTTGCAAACAAGTTAGACATTGTGGTAGATACAGAGATGTGCTGCCCAGATCCTGCTTCCAGGAAGGACTTGCTAATTAGCTGCAGGAAGTGTGGAGAACAGAAATCCTCCAGCTGTCAGCACTTCAGCTATAGCACCCATAGAAAATACTTTACCTGAGGTCCCTATATCTGAGGACTGAGCCCAGTAAGGGTATGAAGGCCTTGCTATTTTATCCTAATTTATCATACTGTGTCAGGAAAACCCTCCCCAGAGCTCTCTCTACTACAACTTAAGTTGCTCTTCTACCCAATCCTACTTCCTTCTCCTCCTGGCAGGTATTCTCTAATAAACATCTTACAAACCAAACCATATCAGCATCTCCCTTTAGAGGACTCAACCTGTGATAGTTGGTACTAGGAGTGGTCTGAACTGCCAGTGAAGATCCCATTACATGTGGCACAGGGAACAAAAGAAACCCCTGGCTCAAGGTGGTAGTTTTTACTCTTGTTAAAATACAAGTTAGATATTAGATTATCTATTGATAACCCTGGACAATTTGTGTAGTCTACTTTATTGTTTAGTGCCTCTTCGGTACTGAATGTTCTCTGGCAGGCACTACATGTGACACCCACACCATCAGGGTTCATGCTCACACTTGGTGCATGAGAGTTGGGGACAAAAAACAAAACAAAACACCAGAATTATTTCTTGGAGGGTGGGCCCCTTGTAGTACAACTGGCATTTGTTCCTCCAGATCAAACGTCAACTGAAGTTTTTATCTGCAAGTTTTGGGAAGTTTGCATAACGATTTTCAGAAGAAACTTTTCAAGTTGTGGCAAACAGGTGACTGGTTCTTCTACCATGACAATCACCTGCCCACACCGTGCTGAATGCACAGCAGTTTTGACTAAAAACATCATGTCTCCCATGCCCTATCCTCCCTATTCACCCAATCTTGCCCTGAGTGACATTTTATTTCCCTGGATGAAAAAAGTCCTCAGAGGGAAATGTTTTGCTGATATGGAAAAGGTGAAACAAAAAAACAGTAGAAGCACTAAAAGACATCAAAACTGACGAGTTCAAAAACTGTTTTGAGCATTGGGAAGAGTGTTTTGCTAGGTATACTGCATCAAATGGAGAGTACTTTGAAGGTGACTGGAGTTTGAACATGTAAGAATAAATACACAGTTTTTTATAAATAAAGCCTGGATTTTTTCTTTGTTGTTGTTCCTCCCTCACAAGAGGATTTACCTGTGGAAGAGAATGCACCAGTGGTGCAGTGTATCAGATACTTGAGACTCATGGGGGAAATAGATTTAAGAAAAACAGAAGTGGATGGCTAAGTGCTACTGATGCTCTAGAAAGTGGGTTTCTTTGGTTGCATACATAGCTCATCCAGGATATGAGGACAATCTGACTGTGACATCTGTCCCCTTATTGATCTCCAGAGTTGATTCAACTGATCTGGATGTCTTGGAGGGTGTCCCCTTTCTCCCTCACCACTCCATGTCTCTCCCAAAGCTGCATGCTCAGTTGGAGGAGATGGTTTTCCCTGATAGAGGAGGACATTCTTCAGTCAAGGATGTATATGTAACTCTGTTTCCCTGCTGGAACCTCTAGACAAGCTCTCAAAGCTCATCCAGACCTTAATAGTGCCTGAAGTGGGCATTGCTTTGGGAGCAAAAATATTGGAAGATCAAGCACAGAGAGTCTGGAATAAAGGCATGTGAATGGACATGCACTAAGTGTGGGCATGAACTCTGATGGTCTGGGTGTTAGATATAATGCCTGCCAGAGAACATTCAGTACTGAAGAAGCACTAAACAATAAAGTAGACTACACAAATTGCCCAGTTGGCATCAACTGTCCTGCTTTAGTCATTGGTCACCCGGTGCTGACACAAGGGGCACATGAATGGAGAGTCTACTGTGGAAGGATGGAGATTAAGCATAGGTTCAATAACATGAGTTTCCTCTTACCAAGTCTAATTTAGCTCCTCCTGCTGCTAAACGTCCAACCTACTAGTAACAGAGTCAATACTGAGCTCCTGATATTGTACCATTACTCAAGCTCAAGTTGGCTATATTGGGCCCCTTCCATTCCAGAAGGACCAGATTTCCTTGGCATAGAATAGACACAAATTCCAGATATGGTGTTTGCTTTGTCTGCCTATAGAGCCTCAGCTAGTATCCCCACCTGAGTGTTTACATAGTATTAGATTCACCAGCATGGCTTCTCACATTATATCACATCAGACCAGGAAATCCATTTTATGCAAGAGGAAGTGTGGGAGTGGACTCATATCCACAGGATTCACTGATATCACTTTTTTGCCACCCAGAAGCTGTCTGCTTAATAGAACATTGGAACAACTGAAGGTACTGCTAAACACCAGTTCATAGGCAGTATTCTGCCAAGATAGGATGCCATGCTCCAAATGCAGAATATCTATTGATGTGTCTTGACCCAATATGAAGAATACATGGGTCTATTAACCCATAGATTCCTAGGTGTGGGTGCAAAGAGGGTAGAAGCAGAGATGCCTCTCCTTGCTTACCATCACTTAATAACTCAAATGGTACTTTGCACTTACTAACTTTATAGCTCTGAACCTTGGCAGTGAGAGGTCTTGGTCCCCAAAGGGGACTTTTGCCAAAAGACATAGCAAAAATTACATTGAAATATAAGCTGCAGCAGCTACCTTGATACTATGCATTTTTTATGTCCAAGGAGCAGAAGGCAAGAAACGGAGTCAGGATCAATTGACCTTGATCATCAATAGGAGGTTGGAATCCTGCTACACAATGAGGGTAGGAAGGAGTAATTGTGACTGTAAAGTGTAATAATAGCAACCCTTTCGTGACTAGGGCATGATAGCCAGAAACTCAGGCCTCTCAGGGAATGCAGGTATGGGTTATACCACGTAAGCCACCAAGAGCAACAGAGATGCTAGCAGAGGTTGAGGGAAATCTTGATAGTGGAGAGGGGAAGATGAAAAGTATTGATTGTATTCCTGAGCCTGACTGCAGCAGAAAGCACTGTGGTTTGGCCTGTCAACCTCCATCTGTTGTATTTCTAAGCTCTACTGCAGCAGCAAGTACTGTAATTTGTCCCACTAGTCCCCGTGTTCTAAGTTCCCTTTAGGAAAAGAGACCACTTGAATTCTTTATAACTACTCCCTAAACATGTAGGGAGAAACTGATTTATGTGGAGCAAAGGGTGGATTGTAATAAGCAAAGAGGTATGCTGCCCAGATTCACTTTCAAGAACAGGCTCTCTCTACCAAGCTTCAAGGAATGAGATCAGCAGCCTCCAAATGTCAGCTCCTTCAGAGTCTGCCTCAATTACAGAGGGACACTATGCTTAAGGTCATGCCCTTTCCACATCTGGTGACTGAAGTTCAGCTGAAGGTAGTTGCAAAAGTTAGCTTAGCTCACGTGGGGAGCAAAAAAACCTACAAGGTCAAACAGAATTGTGAGAAATAATAAATTTATTATTTTAGAATACTAAATTTTGGAGTAGTTTGTTATTCCACAATAGATACAGAAATTGATATCAGAAGTAGGGTGTTAACATAACAAAATTAAAGCTTGTGGTATTGTCTTTAGAACTATGAGGTAGGTGGAGATAGGAGAAATGGCAAAAAGACAGTTAGTGGAGGCTGAAAATACAGTGTGGTGGGCAGGAAAATTGACCATTAATAGTGTCCACCTGCCGGGCTCGGTGGCTCAGCCTGCAATCCCGCACCTTTGGGAGGCTGAGGTGAGTGGATTTCCTGAGCCCGCGGGTTTGAGACCCACCTGGGCAACTTGGCAAGACCTCATCTCTACAATAAATCCAAAATTAGCCGGGCATGGTAGCGCGCGCCTGTAGTTCCAGCTACTTGGAAGGCTCAGGCGGAAGGATCACCAGAGCCCAGCAGGTCAAGGCTGCGGTGGCCGGGAGCAGCCACTGCACTCCAGTCTGGGCGACAGAGTGAGACTCCAACTCAAAAACAAAAACACAAAAACAAAAACAAAATAGTGTCCACCCAATCCCCAGAACTGGTGAATATGTTACCTTACATGGTAAAAGGGACTTTGCAGATGTGATAAAGTTAAGGACTTTGAAATGTAGATAATATCCTGAATTATCTAGGTAGGCCCAATATAAGTACAAGAGTCCTTAAAGTGGAAGAGAGATACATGAAAGGAGGTCAGAATTATGTGCAATGAGAAGGACTCAAACCTGCTAGCTTTGCAGATGAATGAAGGGAACAATAAACCAAAGAATGCAGGCAGTCTCTAAAGCTGGAAACATTTTCTCCAGAGTGTCCAGAAAGGAATGCAGTTCAACCAGCATCTTGATTTTAGTTCAGTGAGATTTGTATTGCACTTATAACCTACAGAATGATATAATAAATTGTGTTGCTTGAGTACACTAAATTTGTGGTAAGCTGTTATAGAAGCAAGATAAAAGTAATACATGTGGTAGGGAGCTGACAGTTAAACCCTGAAGAATAGTGAACACTCTTACTAGAGGTTGGAAAGGCAAAAAAGAAATTGTTGATGCTGGAAAATGGAGAATTGAGTAATGCACCGATAGAATGATTGGCAATACTTTTTCCTGTCTTAACATAGAAGATAGAATATAACACTTAAGAGCTTGTAGATCTAGAAGGTGATTTCCAGGTAGACATAGAAAGTATCAATTAATTTCTTAATAATGTGCAGGAAGATATAAAGGAACTAAAGAAAGAATGTTCAACTTGAAAGCAGAATGTAGAGGGAATATTTCCGATCAGGTGTTTGCCTTTAAAAAAAAAGTTTTAACAATTAATGGAGGATGGAACCAAAATCCCAGAGAGAAGAGTCCAGAAGCAAGGAGAGCAATGGAATAAGACACCACTCCCAAAGGGATGGACTGAACCACAGTCAGGGACAGCCTCTTCCTTTGGTGTTGGGGGTCCTGAAAACAATTGTAGTTTGCCTCCTGTTTCCCTACTTCCTTTTTGAATGGTAGTCTTTATCATGGTGTTCCCATCCTAGAAAACTTTGAGAAAAGCTACTCTCAAGCATCTATACTTGATAAACAATAACTAAGGAGTTTTATCCCTCTCTGGACCTGATTTAGACGATAAGATACTGAACTTAAATTTATACCATAATATGGTAAGACTTTTAGGGCACCGAGTGAGTATATTTTTGCAGGTGACTAGGACAAGAACTGTGGTCAGAGGGTGGACAGTGATAGATAGTCTTCAAAGATGGCCCTCAAATAATTCAGAGGACAAAGTCCATTTCCCTTGCTCTTCTATCTGAAATGTTTTTCTAACTTACCTTTTTCAAGAAAATATGGTAAAAGTGGCAGTTTTCACTTTCCCTCTTCTGGGCCATCACGTAAGAATTCCAGGCTAGCCTGCTGGAGAAAGGGACTATGTAGTGAGTCCCTAAAGATACCACATGGAGAGAAAGGCCACATAGGGAAGAAGTGAGATGCTTCAGTCAATTGCACTGCCTTAGTAAGTTTGAGATACTATAACAAAAATATAGAATGAGTGGCTTAAACAGAAAGTGATGTCTCACCTTTCTGGAACCTGGAAGTCTAGAAATCTGATATTAGGATGTCAGTGTGGTTGGATGTTTGGTGACGGCTCTCTTCTTGGTTTGCAAAGAACCATCTTTCTGCTATATGCTCACATGGTGGAGAGAGTGAGCTCTGGTGTCTCCATCCCCTCCATGGGGTGGAGGGAAAGCTTTACTTTTATGACTTGTTAAGACTGAATTACCTTCCAAAGGCCCCACCTCCATATTCATTGTTTTGAGGGCTAAGGGCTTCAACATATGAACTTAGGGGTTAAGGACTAAACTCTCACCTTTTTTGGGGTATAAATTTCTAACTAAGGGGGCTTGGAGAGTTTTTCTTATAAACCACAAAGCCTCATCAGATGGGTTTATAATGTGGCTTATTTGCCAGCTTGACTCTGACATAACATCACATAACAGATAAGGAAGGAAATAAAAAACTGTCTCTTGAGGATATTTGCATATGTATAGACTCCCTCTGGAGGGGAGGGTTGGGGGATGGGGGCTAGAGGAACTAAACATTTGCCACCTATTCTCAAGGCTGCCACCTAAGAGGTTTCATCTATGCATTAAGATACTTGACTTACTTAAAGGCCTTTTGTTTACAGATTTCAAATTATCTTAAATAAGAGTCCAACTCTTGCCACTAGTTGCCAATCAGAATATCTTTGAATCCACCTATAACCTGCAAGCCTCCACGTGGAGCTGTCCCACCTTCCTGGGCTGAACCAATGTAACTCTTACACATATTGATTTATTTCATTTTTATTTATTCTTTTTTTTTGTAACTTCTGTCTTCTTAAGATGTATATAAGCTGCAGTTTACCACCTCGGGCACATGTTCTCAAGACCTCTTGGTGCTCTACTTTGGGCCTTGGTCACTCACATTTGGCTCAGAATAAACAAACCTCTTCAAACAGTATTTGGCTGAACTTGGAATTTTTCTGTCATTAGGAAACAAACATTCAGTTCATAAAAAATCACCCCAGAGAGTGAAAGAGGCCCCAGACAAATGAAAGAGGTCTTGAACCCTCTAGTCACCATCTGCGTGCAGTCACATAATGACCCCAGGTGACATCATTTGGAGCTGAAGAACCATCAGCCAATTCACAGAAGAAACATGAGAAGTGTACAAGTCATTGTTTTATGTCATTAAGTTTTGTGGTGGTTTGTTACATAGCAATAGGTAACTGATACTGCAATCTTTTTGTTTGCAGATGAGGGATTTTAAAAAAAAGAATTATGAAAAAAAGACCAATAGAGAGTTGGAGGCCTAGATACCTCTTTGTTATTTTTTGCTTACTTTCTCCATCTCTCTTAGTCTATGCTGGTGGTATCTTCATCAATACAAGTTTCTTTAAAACTCTGTGGGCCTTTATATCAAATTAGTCCACACCATTAGACAAAAGTCATTTCTATAAATCTTGATACATGCCCCTTCAATCTTGAGCTGAGAATCAGGTACTGTAGAAAATACATATATTATTTCTTAACCTACAGGAACTATGAGGTATTGCTTGAAATCATTCTGAAGTCTTCCTAAAGGGACTTACAGCCTTTGATTTATTTTAACTTTGGGGCCATGTTTTACTGTTGGCACCTTGGGCTTTTATCTTTGCCCTGAGATCATTTATTATGTGGAAAATATTTTGCTTGCTGTTGAAGTTGGGAATAGAAAACAGTAGCGAATACTTCTAAGACTATTCAAGGACTATTTATAGGAAGCTATTCCATCTATATATTTTTACCTTCCTCTCTAGAACCATCATACAAATATTTGATAAATTAATACTTCATTTTAATATGAAAATAAGTTAAACTTAGAGATAATATCTCTTTTGTGGTCAAATGTATTATTGATATTTATTTAATAAAATTCAGTACAATCATAATGAACTTTCATGAATACTTAACAAACAACTGTTCATTTTTAAAGCAGAAAGAAACATGAATAAAAGTTTTGGTTATAGTTTTAAAGTAGAGACTATTTATTAACTCAAGAAGTACTTTTTGTTTGTCCTATATGAAAGTGTTTATTCCAGCTGATTCTCTACTGGGAATTAAATAAAAATTCACTTATAAAAGCATATTTACCTTATTTACTCTTGAGCACTAATAACTTAATATTTATAATTTTATTACCAGGATCAATGGTTTTTTAAATATATATATATATTTTTGCCAATATTGTAAGTAGAAGCTAAATTATTGAATCAAATTTCCTGATTGTTGACTGCTGTTTCTTGATTGATTATGTATTTTGGAACGTTATAATCATTCTGAATCTGAAAAATGTGTTTGCTGCCTTCAGAGCTTCTTAAGTCTGAGTATAAAGGATTCTTAAAAAAAAAAAAAAACAATTCTAGATTGCTTTCATTCTCAAAGAAGATTACCAAATCTTTCTAAAATCATTTATCATAGAAGATTTTTTCTACAGTGATGTATATTTATGTCTCCTTTTGTATTATTAAATGTTTACTATTGTAACATTTTTTTCCCTTTCAGCTTCTCAAGCAAATATTTCACAAATATTTTAGGAAATTCTAGAAAAGCTTTAACACATTAATATACAATAAATTCTGATTTTTAAGGCATTTTGTATAGAAGGAAGGGAGGGAGGAAAGATGGAAAGGAGGAAGGAAAAGAGGAAATACTCTGAACCAAGTGGCCTATTGTTTTATAATCTTAAGGGAAAGAATTTCTTTTTCTTCTTCCAAGACACATTTCCCTGAAAACATGTTGTTTGTATTTAAAAAATAGAAGTCTTTGTTACTTTTGGAAAATATTTTTGTAGAGTTAAAAATGTTTTCCAAATTTAAGTTTGGACACCTCAGTTTATTTTAACAATGAACATTAAGAAGTTATTCCAAAAGTAAATTAATACTACTTCTCAGATAAAATCTATGTACAGGGATACTTAATGTGGGAACATGGTATCTTCAGATGTCTAGAGTAGTCCCTGGAGACACTACAAGGGGGAAAAAAAAAGGCTACATAGGAAATAACTGAAGTACCCCAGTCAACAGCCCCAAGGCCCCAGACAAGTGAGAGAGAGCTTTTGAAATCTCTAGTTCAGCTTAGCCATCAGGTAAATGCAGTCACAGGAACGACTCCAGCTAACATCACTTGAAGCAGCTATTGAAAATAGTTAGCCGGCCCGGTGGCTCAGCCTGTAATCCCACGCCTTGGGAGGCTGAGGTGAGTGGATTGCCTGAGCCCGGGGGTTCGAGACCCGCCTGGGCAGGCGAAACCAAATCTCTACAATAAATTAAAAAAATCAGCCGGGCGTGGTAGAGCGCGCCTGTAGTTCCAGCTACTTGGAAGGCTGAGGTGGAAGGATCGCCGGAGCCCAGCAGGTCGAGGTTGCGGTGGCCGGAAGCGGCCACTGCACTCCAGCCTGGGCGACGGAGTGAGACGCCAACTCAAAAAAAAAAAAAAAAAAAAGAAAAAAGTTAAACTAGATACCACATAACCAGGTGGTTGACTGATTTTTTTCATTATCTAGTCAATAATTTATTGTTATATGAAAGTAACCATAGTTAAATTGACAGACTTTACTACATACAAGAAAGCTGAAGATTTGCTAATTATTAGTATTTTTTCTAAAATTGCTGGCATTAAATCTTAAAATTTAATGTGTACATTAAAAATAATGACTAGCATATTGTTTATTCAAGTGGGTTTGCAAATTGCTACAAATCGCCTTTTATAGCCATATATTAGTAATAAAAAGAAATGTTTGGTATTTTAAATTTTATTTTCCTAAAAAGCATGGCATATTATGTATAACATTCTACATATTAGGCTTTAATTATGGGTTGGTGAACAACTAACTGTAATTAAGTGATAATTAGAGTGTTTTAGGAGCAGATGAATTTTGATAAAAAGCTGCTCTTTTTGCTACCTTCATACATTAGGATCTATGGCAGTCTTCTTGTTCTCCTTAAGGTGTTCTTTACCCTATCTGGTCAGACTGTGGCTCATCTATATGTTCAGAAATGGAGCAGGCTCCATCACCATATTTGGTCTCCTCCTTTTGTCCTGTAAATTCACGCCTTCCAGAAGGAATCAGTCCACAAAGCCAGCAGACCCATGCAGAAGTATGCAGAGGAATCACCTGTATCCCAACCCATGAGGACAACCAGTGACAGAACAGGATTTGTTGACCAAGAGCTGAGGCCAAGCAATTACCTGAGAAAGGTTAACTATCATCAACCGGTCACTAGTAATGAAAAGATTTCTTTTTTGTTGTTTATTATGGTAAACCATATCTGGCTCTGCTACCAATTCTGCCATCATGTAAACAGAGCCAGCAAAGAGGCTACCAGACATGTCTATTCTTTAACAGGCGTTTTCTCCACAATGCTTATAATAATGGGGAAAAGTTGCATGAAATTTTATTTCAACGAGTGGCATTAACCCCTCACTTCTTTTTTCTAAGTTGTTTTTGGAGCTTGAGCATATTGGCTGTGGAATAATGCAGAATTTTTTTTTTTTTTCCCAAGTTGGAGTCTCACTCCATCGCCCAGGCTGAAGTGCAGTGAATGGCATGCTCACAGCCACCCCAGCGTCGACCTGCTGGGCTCCAGCGATCCTTTCACCTCAACCTTCCAAGTAGCCGGAACTACAGGCGTGCACTACTACATCTGGCAAATATTTTTTGATTTATTGTAGCGACGAGGTCTCACCATGTTGCCCAGGCTGGTCTCGAACCCGGAGGCTCAGGCAATCCTCTTGCCTCAGCCTCCCAAAGGGCTGGACTTATAGGCTTGAGCCACAGCACCCGGACAATGCAGAATATTTTTAAGGATCCGTCCTAAAAATTTCTATAGTGTTATATAACATATAAGAAAGAATGTAGGGGTATAGAGGAAGAAAATCAGTAATAAAAATAGAAGAGAAGGAGGTGAACAAGGGAATGGATGAGGGTGAGACCATGTGCAAAACTAAAGGATTGGTATATTTTAAGCCTGACAACAACATCGTTTTTTAAATGATCTTACCTTCCTTATCATCCTCCTCTAATTGAGCTGCTTCTCCTATGCTAGAATCAATCCTTAAACTGCACATTTAACTGTATTGGCATTTGCTTAAAACTCTTTAGAGGAAGTCCCTCCATAATCTGACCCCAAACTTCTGCTTTAGCCTCACTGACTGCCATCCTTCACCTTATGCTTAGACAATTTTCATCTTCTTTGAGTTTCTGCAGAACAATAGGCTATTTATTTATTTATTTATTTTGAATTGGAGTCTCACTCCGTCGCCCAGACTGGAGTGCAGTGGCCGCTCCCGGCCACCACAGCCTCGACTTGCTGGGCTACGGCGATCCTTCCGCCTCTGCCTTCCGAGTAGCTGGAACTACAGGCGCGCGCTACCATGCCCAGCTAATTTTTTTGATTTATTGTAGAGATGAGGTCTCTCCAAGTTGCCCAGGCGGGTCTCGAACCCGCGGGCTCAGGCAATCCACTCACCTCAGCCTCCCAGGGCGCGGGATTACAGGCTGAGCCACCAAGCCCGGCCACAATAGGCTATTTAATTCCTCTTCACTTTTGCATTTTCTGTTTCTTCTGCTTGGTATGTATAATTCTCTTCTTTGCTGGCTGTATATTCTGTAACATCTCTGTAATAACTTCCCTGACCATGCATTCAATGACAATCATTTCTTCTGCAAGATATTGTACATAGTACTTTCATTATAATAAACAATTGTCATATTATTATTATTGGTTTTTCATTTGTTTCCACTGATATCTGAACTCCTTGTGGGCTGAATCAATGTCTTTTTTGTCATCTGTATCTAACATTGTGTCTGGTACAGTGTAGGCTTATAGAGAATGTTGTTTGATCTAAATTTAACATCTCATATAGCAAGAAGTCACCATGTAGCCATTCATTTTGTTTACTCATGTCAAATACACTTTATGTTGTGACTATTATGATATATAATTTATCTGCTTGAGTGGAAAAAGAAGGATTTTTTTCTAGGCATTCAAGTTGGACCAAGCAATTATCTCTCTTCCTTCATTTGGATAAGGATAGTCCAAAGGAACATGTAATAAACAGAAAACTTTTACATCAATCTTATATATTTAGGGGAAAAAAGAATTTGCAATTTTTTTTACAAACTAGTTAGAAAAACTAAGCTCCTATGCAATGTTATACTTCTGAAAATAATACCCAGAGGAACAGCAGTTCTAGGGAATACTAAATCCAATTGTGGCTAGATTCCATCTTCACTTTGGAAACAGCCACAGCTGTAGCCAGCCCAGCAGACAATGAAATGCAGTTGAAGATTTGATATGGGGGAAAGGAAAGGTTTTCTGCCCTAAGGTGGTTGGTGCATAGACCCTGGTTCTTCCCCTCCCCCCATTCCTGTCTCCATCTGCCCATCACCACCCAGGAAATATACTGGTGATCTTGGCAAGATCTGGCATTTGGATTCAGTTTGTACTCTTGAGAATATTATGGTAAAGGGTCTTCAAAAATCTAAAATGACAATATTATATTGCACATCTCTAACTCTCACCAAGTATGGCCATATATCAAGTTAAGCCACAAAGAAATGGCTTTTTATAAAAAAAAAATTCTCTGTAAATGGTTAATTGTAATTTATCTGAGACAAAAGAAACATGATAGTTCCAACTTAATTAAACTTTTCCTTTTCTAAAAATATTACAGAACAAGATCATATGCCTGCTAGAAATGATACACTACTCTTCACCAACAATATTTTATGGGAAATATAATTTCCAGTCACATCTTCTATGTCTTCTCTTGTACTCCACCCACTTTTTCCTTGTCCTTTATTAAATTATCATGAAGCACATTCGACATAATGAATATCTGATCTGTAACAGTTTTAGAACTATTAGCAACTGCATGGATATAACATATCTGTTCTGTTAAAGAGCTACCAGGAAAACTAATCTATGGGCTATGGAAGTCAGGATAGTGGTTACCTTTGGGAGGAAGAATAAAAGGTGGCACAAGGGAGTTTCTAAGTGCTACTCATGCTCTGTTTCTTGATCTGGGTGCTAGTTACATGAATGTGTTCAATTAGTGAAAAATAATTGAGCTATACTCTTAGGATTGATATATTTTTCTGTATGTATGTTCTGCTTCAATAAATAGAAACAATAATTATAATGAGTATGATAGTCAAGTTATCAGCTAGAACAAAGGCTATAAAGACCAGTAAGTCCATGTCTAGACTATAAAATCAACGAGTATACCCAGTAGAAGCATGTGTAATATATATTTTAGCAAAAAATTATTTGTTTACTTTGACAGTAGGAGACCCAGAAGCCAACTGAAGAGGTCTATTTCTCAACTAGCAGTAAGGCTGGAAAGGTGCCTTCCTGCTTCTTCTGTTGTTGCACTGCCCAGATCTTCTTTAGTCATCTTCATGTTGTTACAGAACCACCCTTTGCAAAATACAGAGAAGATGCGATCAACCTACCTCTTTTTTTTGGAGTCGAATTCTCACTCTGTCGCCCAGGCTGGAGTGCAGTGGCACACTCAGGGCCACCCCAGCATTGACCGCTGGGCTCCAGCAATCCTTCTGCCTCAGCCTTCCAAGTAGCTAGAACCACAGGCGCATGCTACCATTCCCGGCTAAGTTTTTGATTTATTGTAGAGACGAGGTCTCGCCAAGTTGTCCGGGTTGGTCTCAAACCCACGAGCTCATGCAATCAACTCGCCTCGATCTGCAAAGTGCTGGGATTACAGGCTGGGCCACCGAGCCCGGCCTCAACCTACCTTTTAAAAAGAAGAGTCTGAGGTACATACATACCTATTTAATAATCTGTTTAAGATAATAGAGAAAATCATTGATGATACTAGTATCTGGACCCATGTCTGCTGGTTCCCAATGTAGAATTTCTACTTCATACATCCAAGTTCACAATCACTATATCTAGTTCCCTCTTTTTGACATTAAATGAATGACATGCTATGACTATTGAGATAGCTTCATTTGGACTTTGTTGACCTTGACCTTCATGGTTAAACTCTCTTCCCTGACTAATCCTGGCTAACTGCCCTCTCCTTTAGTCTTCTGCAGGCAGAAAAGCATATTTCTCAGCTTTCCTTAAATAGCAGACAAAATTAGAGGGTCTGTGAGAGGAATTTTTTATGAAAAAGGGTAGTGGAATTTTCTGAGGTACCACCATTGTGAGTTTCTGATATCTATGTGAGAACATAGCAGTGGCTTCCCAAAGGGAGATGATGGGGATGGGACTGTGGAAGCAGTTTTCTCTGGGCACATGCAATAAGAGGGTGCATTTTTCTGTAGAGAATTTGAAAACAATATTACCAACTAAAAGTTGTTGGTCAGCTTTTTATTATAACCACGTGACTGAAAATCTTCAGGAGCCTTTCCTATAGACATTCACCAGACCAGAGAGCAGTGGTAAGGAATACAACTGACCCTTCCCCCAACTCCATCCCTTTGCCACATTTTGACACTAAAAAGTTAGCTCTTGTGGTTGTAGAACATGATATAACTGTATGCACTGTTTGTTCTAGGGCCAAAGGGATAAGGTAGTTATCTGAAGAAGGTATTTTAAGTAGATACTCCAGCTGGTTCTGGGTCTGCAACTTTCTACAAACACACTTTCAGCATCTCTTCACAGAACTGGAGGCAGCAAACCTTGAGCAGATAATAGAGAACATACAACCTTTAGATGCAGAATTGTGCTCAGAGGCCTTGGTGGATGTTGTGCTCTTTCTTACAGGTCTCACCTCTCAAGACCACAGTCTTTACAAAATTCTGCCTGCCTACATTGATAAGTTGAATAACTGCATTTTCTCTCCACAGAGGTATCTTCTTTTTCTTCACCTATCTAGGTTAAACCCACTGTCTCTCTTCTCCTACTTCCTACCACTTCACTGAAGAATGAGCTAAAAGCTCCAAAACAAAGAAATAAAAGAAGAAGAAGCCTGTAACTGTTGCTAGTCAGTGACTGGGAAAGGGGAAGGGAATGGAGGGAAGCAAATGCATTTTCTCTCAATCAGACTGAGTATCCGTGCTGACGTGTTTGCTACAAGCAATTGTATCCCATCCCAAACTTGTTAGGGACTGACTCCAAATACAGTCCCAAAAGTTTGAAAAAGAAGGGATGGATCAAGTTGAACTTAGCACAAAATAACTCAAGTGAAGCAAAAATGATAATATTAATAATGAAGAATTTTAGAAGACCATTAAATATAATAAGATATAGTAAGCATAAATGTTTATGTAGCAAACAATATAACCATACATTAAGTATTGCAAAATTTATTAGAATCACAAAGAGAAATTTATAGAAACTTAATCTTCAGATACTCAGAGTAGCCTTGAACATATTTTTTTAGAAACTGATAGATCAAGCAGAAAAAGTGAGATTATTGAAGATGTAAATTTAAAAAATTAACAATGATGTATAGATATATAGAACAGGGAATAATTCAAATACTCTTAGAACATTTTTTAAAAATTAATCATGTATGTCATAAGGTAAATCATAATAAATTCTCTAAAGAACAAATCACATTCTCTGACCAAAATGTAATAAAACTATAAATTACTACAAAAGAATAAGCCAGAATATTTAGGCCAGAATATTTGTTCTTTTAGAAATGTAATTGGCAAGTAAAGAATTTCCTTGAGCTACAGAGAAAACCAAACTGTTTATAAATCTGTTTATAAATAAAAGAATGTATAAAAATCAAAACATATGGTATGTTATGAATATATGTTTATTAAAAAATAAGGAAGATACAAAACAAAGATTCAACTAAAAATTTTTAAAACAGAGAAAGAAGGAATTTTAAAAGATTATACCAAAATTAGTGGAGTAGAAAAAGTTTTAAAAGTAGATGATAAAACAGAGATAATTCTTTGAAAATACTGATAAACTGCTAACAGGAATGACCAAGTAAAACGAGATTATGGAACACAGGTTTATTGTGTACCACATAGTCCACACTTTATTCTAGGTCCTGGGATATTTGTTACATTTTTATTTGTCCAGTTTCTTTTTTTTTTTTTTTAATTGATACTCCATCCATGAGACTGGGTTAAATCACATATCACATAGTCCTGCCTCTCCCACATCAGGGATAAGATAGCTACCCAGACTGGCCAATTCTCTTGGATATAATGATATTCAGGATTGGGTATGAACACAGGCAGGCCCAGAGAGGGTCATTT
The DNA here is from genome assembly GCA_963574415.1 of Tarsius wallacei. Classification (NCBI taxonomy): domain Eukaryota; kingdom Metazoa; phylum Chordata; class Mammalia; order Primates; family Tarsiidae; genus Tarsius; species Tarsius wallacei. The sequence goes on along the minus strand of CAUYQG010075773.1, from coordinate 22,157 downwards.
TGGGGAGATTCAAATAGGCCCCAAGAGAAACAGGTTGTTTCTTTCTCTCTAAGATAATAAATTCTAAAGGACAAATAAGGCCTAAAATTTCCAGGGCCCACTTTGCTGCACCTACCTGAGGAATATGGCAACACAAAGGACATTTGCTATGAGGAAAAGGACAGAGAAAAAGAGAACACGCATAAACCTGAGCATGCTTCCATGAGAGTGGCTTTTGTTTTGGAGTTTCAAATGTTCCACCTTTGACCTCAAAACAAATGTGCTTTCCTGGCCTTGAAAATGTGTGTGAGCACTCTGGACACTTTCTTTTCTGGATATCATCACTTGTTTTCACCACTTGGGGAATACACACGGAGGGAAAAAAAAGAGTATCAAAAGAACTTTATTTTCCTGACAAGTTTTTTACCATTATGAGACCACTTTAACAGATGAAAGACCCAGAGATGTTAGGTAAGGTAATGCCTTAGTTATTAGACACTAATTCATTTAACAAAAATTACTATATGCTCACAGACTGGGAAAAAATATTTGCCAACTGTATGTCTGACAAAGGCCTAGCATCTAGGATCTACAAGGAACTCAAATGTGCCAAAAAGAAATAAACAACCCCACTACAAAGTAGGCAAAAGATATGGATAGACACTTCTCAAAAGAAGACATATGAGCAGCCAACAGATGCATGAAAAATATGCTCAGTCTCTCTAGTCATCAAAGAAATGCAAATTAAAACCACACTGAGATACTACTTAACTCCAGTTAGGATGGCTATCATCAATAATTTAAAAAACAACAGGTGCTGGAGAGGATGCAGGGAAAAGGGAACACTTCTACACTGTTAATGGGAGTGTAAACTAGTACAGCCTCTGTGGAAAACAGTGTGGCGATTCCTAAAAGATCTAAAAATCAACTTCCTTATGACCCCACCATCCCCCTACTGGGAATATACCTGGAGGAACTTAAATCACTCTATGAAAAAGATACCTGCACACATATGTTTATTGCAGCATTGTTCACAATAGCAAACACATGGAACCAACTGTGCTGCCCATCAAAAGAGGACTGGAAAAAAAAAGTGGCACATATACATGATGGAATATTATGTAGTCATAAGGAAGGACAAAATTGTATGGCGATTTCTGAAAGCTCTAAATATTGACCTCCCTTATTACCCCGCAATCCCCCTACTGGGAATATACCCTGAAGAACTCAAACCACTCTATAAAAAAGATACCTGCACATGTATGTTTATCGCAGCATTGTTCACAATAGCAAGAACCTGGAAGCAACCATGCTGTCCATCAAAAGAAGACTGGATTTTTAAAAATGTGGTACATATACACGATGGAATACTACGCAGCCATAAAAAAGAACAAAATCATGAATTTCGCAGCAACTTGGATGGAACTAGAATCTATAACACTGAGTGACCTCTCACAGAAACAAAGATCTGAGTATCACATGTTCTCACTCATATAGTGAACCTTGAACATCCAGCATAATACTATAAGAAAATGACTGACAGTGATGGGAAACTATGGCGGGGGAGGGGAAGGGAGATGGGATTAACGGTAGTCAATATCTGTCTGGGGATGGGGAGACACCTCTTATCAACAAGGGTACCTGGACAAAGCATATTTGTATACCTAATCCTTAACTGTACCCCACAATATCATAATAAAAAATACTGATTATTTAAAAAAAAAAGAAGGAGAAAATTATAAACTTCACAACAACCTGGATGAACTTCGAGTCTATAATACTGAGTGATGTATCACAGAAACAAAGAAATGAGAATCACATGTTCTCACTTATAAGCGGACCTTGAACAATTATCGTAATACTATAAAAAAAAAGATTAGCAGTAGTGGGAAACTGCTAGGGGAGGGCAGGGGTGGGAGTGGCAGTAGTGGGAATCTGCTGGGCGGAGGTGGGGGGAAACACCTCATCAATAAGGGTACATGCATAATGAACATTTGTATAACTAACCCTGAATTGTATCCCATATCTTTAAAATAAAAAATAATTTTTTAAAGAGTCTGATAGGTTTTTAAAATGCTACATTGTGATGTATACAATGATGAAGATATAGTCAAAACAAGAGTAGTCTGTTTTGTCATTCATACAATAGCCATTTTATGCCGATTTTGTGTAAAGGGATAATCTAGATTCTGGGATACAAAGTTTAACAAGACAAGTTTTCCTGCCCTCAACGAATTTTAAACTAGTGTTTGCAAGAGAAGCCTTATAAAATACAAATGTTATATTACAGTATAAAAGGTAAGTTGAGCATATTAAAAAATCTCATATAATGAATATTTATTACAGGAGAAATTGTTTAATTCACTCTAAAAAGAATTAGGGAAGTGTTGAAGAACTGAACATGAAAAATAGTCCTAGATAGGAACATCCCTGGTGTACTTACTTGGTGAAACATGTTCTCAACATGCTAATACAGGGGTCCATAGATAAAATTGCCTGAAAATGAGCTCACAATTCAAAGTCACCAAAAATATGAGGAAACAATCTAACATAAACAAGTCACCAAAGAAAGACTAAAAGCAGAATTAGATTGATAATTTCAGATAATTTAGCAAATGGATAGACAGATTGTATTAGGTGACTTAAAACTGCTGAATAAAAGAATTAAGCAAAACCCAAGAAGCAAGAGAGAACAACAGACAGTAAAAGAGAGCCAAACAGATCTTATAGAAATGAATTAAAAAATCATTGAAATTAAAAATTCAATTGATGGACTAAACAGAAGATTAGACATACTGAAGAAAGAATTCATGACCTGGAAAATAAAACTAAAGATCCCAAATAAAGCAAAGAAAGTTAAACATATGGAAAATAGAAAGCAGAGGTTAAGAAATATAGAGAAAAGAATGAGAAAGTTTAGTAATTAAAGGTAAAATAACATTGCAGACAAACAAAAAGAAAGTTTGCCACCAACAGAACAAACACCAAAGGAAGTTCTACAGAATAAATTCCAGATAGAAGGAAAATAATCTTAAATGAAAGCTCAAAGAGGTAGAAAGTAGTATCAGAGAAGGTGGTAACTGGGGACAGGAGTGGGGGAGACTTAAAGAATCACTGACTGTATATAACAACAGCAAAAATGTCTTGTAGCATTTTAAAATATATAGAATTAAAATTATAATGATAAGAGTAATAAGAGGAAAAATGAGATTAAATGGTCAAAGACTTAAATCTTCTATAAGGATATTAAAGGTATTGGTTAACAGTAAAAATGAACAGTAAAATTCGAAGATACATATTATAGTTTCTAGTGTATCTATTAAAATAAACAAAGCATTTAAATCCTCAATGAAAGGGAAAGAAATAATTTAAAATACTAAATAATCTAAAAGTGTGGGAAAAGGAGAGAAATAAATATAAAATTAGTGGATAGTTAGTGCCAAAAAACCAAAATAGACGGCAATTTTAATCCAAATATATCAGTAGTTAAAATAAGAATACATGGACTAAATTATCTAGTTAATAAGTAACATCGTCGGATTCGATTCTTTTATTTTTTTTGGAGTTGGAGTCTCACTCGGTCACCCAGACTGGAGTGCAGTGGCCCTCCCGGCCACTGCAGCCTTGACCTGCTGGGCTCCAGTGATCCTTCTGCCTCAGCCTTCCAAGTAACTGGAACTACAGGTGCGCGCTACCACGCCTGGCTAATTTTTTTGATTTATTGTAGAGATGAGGTCTCACCAAGTTGCCCAGGTGGGTCTCGAACCCGCAGGCTCAGGCAATCCACTCACCTCGGCCCCCCAAAGCACTGGGATTACAGGCTGAGCCACCAAACCCAGCAGATTCGATTCTTAAAAATCCGACTATCTGCTGTTTTATAGATAGAGCAGTAGACCGTTAAAGGCTCAAAATTAAAAGATGAAAAAAGATGAATCATGCAAATACTAATAAAAATAGCAATTATGTTAATAGACAAAATCAACTTTACTATTACTAGAGATAAAGGAATACCTTTCATAATACTAAAATATTCAATTCACTACTGTGGCATAAAATTTTTAAGTTTGCAGGCACTTATGAACAGGGCCACAACTATTTAAAACAAAAATTTATAAAATCCACCAGAGTATACATTTTTCTTCACTGCACATGGAACATTTTCCGGCATAAACCAAATGCTGATCCATAAAACAAGTTTCAACAGTTTGAAATGTGATCACACCCAATACTCTGCAGCATAGTTGCCAGATGATTTTGCCTAACTACAGGCTAACCTAAGTGTTCTGAGCACATTTAAGGTAGGCTAGGCTAAGCTATAATGTTTCATGGGTTAGGTGTATGAGGTCTGACAATTAAGTTCTTGAACTTGGCAGCACTGTACAAACAACTCAGTAAGATTTCATAACCTTAGCATAATAGTGTCTCACAGCTTGGTTCATGTCAACATGTGGCGATGTCTTGCTGAACTGCATTCATTATTGTTGCACGCTCTTTGTGCGCCATCACAAGAATATCGGAGTTTGAATTAGAGCAACAAACAAACATTAAATTTCTTGTTAAACTTGGCAAGAGTGGAAGTGAAATCAGGGACATGTTAGTCCAAGTTTATAGGGATAATTCCATGAAGAAAACAGCAAAGCACAAATGGATTAAACTGAGGAGAAAGCATCACTAATGAAGAGAAGTCAAGACAGCCAGTCACTAGCAGAACTGATGAAAACATTGCAAAACTGTTGAATTGTGCATCACAATCATCAGCTGACTGTGAGAAGCATAGCAGACCAAATAAACTTCGACAGAGAAACAGTTAGGAAAATCTTAACTGAAATTCTCGGCATGAGAAAAGCATGTACAAAGATGGTCCCAAAGAAACTCTTGCATCACGACAATGCACCGGCTCACATTACACTGTCTGTGAGGAAGTTTTTAGCCAGTAAACAAATAATTATTGGAACACCCTCCCTACTCACCTGATCTGGCCCCCAATTACTTTTAAATTTAAAAGAATATATTTTGATGACATTCAAGACATCAAGGGTAATACAATGGCAGCTCTGATGATCATTCCAAAAAAAGAGTTCCAAACTTGCTTTGATGGGTGGAGGTGGACTAGGCCCTGGCATCAGGGTATAGCTTCCCAAGGGGAGTACTTAGAAGGTGACCATAGTGATATTCAGCAATAAGGTATGTACCACTTTTTCTAGGATGAGTTCACAAACTTAATTGTCAGGCCTCATATTAAGTGCATTTTCCACTTAAGAGATTTTCAATTTACAATGGACTTTTCAGGATGTAACCCCATCTTATGTTGAGGAGCATCTGCATTTTTAAAAAGCTCTACAGGTCACTCTGATATAGACAATCTCAATTCTTAGCTTTACACTGAGGTTTCCTAATGCTTCTGCTTTGAAAACTTTTGTGATTTTTGCAATGCCATAAATAGACTGTTTCTAGCAGAGGCAGACCAAACATTTTCAAAGTCATGAGTTAGAAATTAATTTACTCACCCAAGTAAGTATGTATTAAATATTTTTTCTATGGTAGGCATTGTTTTAGGTACTGAGGAAACAGGAAAAAAAATCCTACCTCCAAGGAACTAACATTCTAATGCGGGAACAAACAATAAACAAGAAAAATCAGTTAAGAATAATTAGTATGTCAGACAGTGATAAGTTCTAAGGAAAAAGAAAAAGCAGGGAAGATGGATCACAAATGTTCAGGTCTCTTTTGGGAACCTCTCTATCTCTTATACCCTGTGACCAGAGGAATTTTCAAGAACATGTTAGAATGTTTATCTCACAGCATAGGCAAGAGAGAGCAGAGTAGATGTCCTGATGTAGGGTCGCCAGGTTTAGCAAATTAAAGGACAAGATGCCCAGCTTGATGTAAAAGCCAGTAAACAACTCATTGTAAGTGTGCCCCAAATATTGCCTGGGACATACTTAGACTAAACAGTTATCCATTGTCTATCTGGCATTCAAATTTAACTGAGCATCGTTTTTACCTGACCACTCTACCTTGAGAGTGTTTCCAGCCTCAGTTCTAATGACTGGATTTCCCCTCTCTCTTCCTCCGTTGTTCTAACATTAACTCCTTTTGTTATCAAAGTCCATAGCACTGCTTTGGGATGCTCTTTCTAACTCTGCAAAAAATGCTGGTTTTGAATATGGTTAGGTCTTCAGCACTTTCCTGGTGCTAAGTTTTGGTTGGTTGTAGCATCATATTAAATACACTGGTCAAAAGATATCTGGGAGCTTATAGATAACAGCAAATTATTTCATCTATGAGTAAACTAGGTTGGCACAAGCATCAGTGAACAGGAGAAATAGTAAAAAGCCTGTGGAAAGAGGGCAAAGAGAGCATAAATCCTAGAAGACTATGCATTCAGGAGCCAGGACAACTGAGTGGACATACTAGCGGCAATAACAGCATGTAGCCCTAATAAAAAGGGATGGATGGTCTGACTCAGTCTGGGGTTGAGCAAGCCTTGGTGTGTCCACCCATTCTTCCTTGAGTGCCACACACACCTGTCCACCTTGCCTGCTCTACAGTTCACATGGATATTTCATCTGAGATGTGTACTCTCAGCCTATGAAAAATGTAGCTCATTATTCCTATCTTCAAGCCTATTCTTCTACAGTTTCCTCATTTCCCCAATTTCCCATTTCTCTAAGCATAGGAGTCACACATAGTCCCTTCTTCAGCATTATCCCACATCTAATTTGTGGCCAAGTCTTTTCAGCCTTCCTTCCTGCCTCCATTGCCTTAGCACAGGCCAGTCATCTTTTCCAGCTGGCTACAACTATCTTACTAGTTTCCCTGCCCTGTCTTGTCTAACCTTAATACATTCCCTACAGCTCTACTGAACACAGCTTTCTAAGAAAAAAAAAAACCCTTTTTTTTGAGTCAGACTCTCACTCTGTTTCACAGGCTGGAATGCAGTGGCACAATCATGGCTCACTGCAGCCTTGACCTCCTGGGGTCTGGTGATTCTTCCACCTCAGCCTCTTCAATAGCTGGAACTACAGGCAAGTGCCACCATGCCCCTCTATTTTTGTGTGTGTGTGTGTGGAGATGAAGTCTTACTATGTTTCCTAGGCTGGTCTCAAGCTTCTGGGCTCATGTAATCTCCTGCCTCAGCCTCCTAAAGTGCTGGGATTATAAGCAAGAGCCACCACTCCCAGCCCTGAAAAGCAAATCTTTTAAGGACTTTTCCATCTTAAAAATCTATCAGAGCTCTTCACTACCATTTTTTGATTGGGTTATTTGTTTTCTTGCTATTGAGTTAAGATCCTTATAAATTTTGGATATTAACCTTATATCAGATATATGGTTTACAAATATTTTCTCCTATTAGGTAAGTTGCCTTTTCACTCTATTAACTGTTTCCTTTGCTGTGCAGAAGCGTTTTGGTTCGATGTATTTCCATTTGTCTAGTTTTTCTTTTGTGGCCCATGCTTTTGGGGTCACATTCATGAAATCACTGCCAAGACAAATGTCATGACGTTTCCTTTTTGTTTTCTTCTAGGAGTTTTACAGCTTTGGGTCTTAATTTGTCTTTAATCTGTTTAAGGTTAAATCTTTCATTCGTTTTGAGTTTTGTGTATGTATAAGCATCCACTTTCATTCTTTTTCACAGAATAAAATCCAACTCCTTGGCATACAAGACCCCTTTACAGCTTAATATTATTTGTGGGGGTACGGAGGCAGCACAGCAGCTTTCTCAGAACTTTGAGCCTCAAAAGGCCTCACCTCTAGTTGGGCATCCTTCTGAGGAGTGGTGGGGAACAGGCTTCCTGAACCCTGCCCTCAGGGGGCCTGAATTTCAGCCACAGAGCCCCAAGCACCTGCCTCACCACTGCCCTGTCTCTCACCTTTACCTGGCTCCAACCCTTCGTTGCCTGTGCTGTCCCCTATGTAAGCTCTGTAAGAGGCAGTACTGGGGCTGTCCCTACGTAACTGGAAAGGTGGAAGGCTGGTCTGCAGACCTGCCTGGGTACCAAAGACTCCCCTGCTACCCCTTTATGGACATTTCTCTCCCGGTTCTAATCCCTGGCAACACTAACCTGTTTTTGAACTTTATAAGGGCATTATTTTACGAATCGCACATAAGGATCACTCAGTATGTCAACTTTGAGTCTGCCTTTTCACTTATCACATTTCCCTGGAAGTCCATCCAAGTTCTTGTGTGTCTGGTTAGTTGACTTTTGGTGATGTATCTTGCCTGTTCCTGCGTGAGATTTGCCAGCTGCAGCAGTTAGTATCACATTGGTGATGGTGGCTTCATTAGAATCTTTTTCTATTTGTTCAATAATCCTTGAGTTCCCTACTGCATGCCAGGAAGGCACTGAGGATAGATGAATCAGATATGTTTCTCAGACTCAGACTGACCTTAAAGTCTGGCGGAGGAATCTTATGCCCAGACTGGTTTACAGACAAAATAGTAATACTTTCAGATTTTCTGTACAAGAACCAGAATTACTGTGTGAGAGGCTCAGGGCCTTCATCTGGGTGAGGGTTGGAGAAGGTAACCAGCGGACATCTTGGAGTATTGCTATATAACTCTTTATAAAAACTTAAGAAAACTGTAATGCCCATAAAGTTGGGGAGGGGGGGAACTGAACCAAAGACTGAGTAGACTGCATAGGAAGTAAATCACAGGCCCCAGAGCAGTGATGGCTACTCAGGTTTGAGATGCCCTCCTCCTTGGTTGTGGTGAGGAGAACTGGACATCCCTCTTTCTGTTCTGTGGGGATTAAAAATGCCTGACTAGAGGTAACCTGAGATTCCTTTCTGATGTGATAACAGGAGGTAATTATTCTAGTACCCTCCATAGATCCTGGATGTTCCGGACTATTGGATCCAGAGGCTGGGTGAAAATGGATAAGGTAAAAGGTAAAGAGAAATGGCGAACTCACAGCATTACTCTCGCTTACAAAGAAATGAGAGAGAAACCTGATTCAGCCATGAGCAGGTAGAAGAAGCTTTTGGGGCCTTGCTTTTTCACCACAAGGGATTGTAGTGGCAAATTTTTCCAAAATACCTTGACAATTTTTGTGCCACAAGTCACCGAGCATCTGGGACTTGATTACCAGTTGGAAAGCCTAATCCATTGGGTCTCCCACTCTGCTTTCTGGCCTCTGTGTATCCCTTTTCTCTGCCTTCCAGTGGGGATCACCAATCTGGAACTGTTGAAGTAATGACATGGAGACCATATTGTGCTGGTCTATTTAACATTGTGACAGTTCACTCTGTCCACTCTTGACAGAGAGAGCATCCGTTCATGTAAGGTTTTGCTGATCCTAATACCCAGGAATAATAAGGCTTCCTGAGTGCCAAAGAGAAAGCAAATTTTAGGTGAGAATAATGTGTATAGAAATGTTTAGACAATGCAAAGAGAATGGACAATGGGATATTTACCGTGAAGCTAATGAAGCTTAAGCCTCTGGGCCCGTAACCTATATCAGCCCCCTCTAAAATCCCAGGAGAAACCTTAGCAATATGTTCATGTGCTTATATGTTTTTGTAGAATTGGCAAAAGGGAAATGCAATCCTGTCATTTAAGAGAGGCAGACCAGATAATAGGAAGTATTCAGCACTAGCAGACTACCAGTTACACTCTTAAATGTTTTAAAGGTTCTTGGAAAGTGTGTTTTACAACTTCAGTCTGCCACTTAATAAGTCTGAGCAAGCCCTTTTTTCTCTCTACAGTTCACTATATTCACTTTAAAATGAGACTAATAATAATGCTAATATTTATTGAGAGTGCATTGCTTAATGTACTCAGTTCTGAGCCCTTTATGTGCATTCTTTCACTTGACTCACCAACTGTCTTATGAGGTAAGAACTTTTTATCTCCAATACACATAGAAGGAACCAAACTAAAGAGAGTTTAAGCAATTTTGCTTAGTCACACAATTAGTGGCAGAGCTGGCAATCATATCCAGATGTAGAAGCTTGAATCCAGGGCCCAACTTCTGGATTTGCCAGCAGCTCTGGTATTTGTTGTCAACTCGCATCAATTTAACACTAGTATCTCTTGAGTGCCTCCTCTGTGCAAGAACTCTCTTGCAAAAATCAAGAGATATATAGAAAATTCACAAGAAAGTGCTTTAGAGAAATCTTAGTGTTTTCAAAGTAAAAGTATAACCAGATAAGCTCTACAGTAGATGAGGTGTTTCTAATTTATCAAATCTACACAGGATGAAGAGAAAATTTTAATAGGTGATCTAAGATATTCTTGTTTTTAAAATACATATATAATTAAAGCAATTAGATTCTCTCCATAACTGTGAAATTACAATTGGAGGTGGTTTGAAGAATTATTAGGGTTAAGACAACATGGAAATCCAATTCCAGCTTAAGTCATTGTGTATGATTACAAGCATGCTAATGCCCCAGAGCATTCTGTACACGTCTTTGTTCTTACCACCACATACTGAAATTGTTTCCTATTTACTAGCCTTCCCAGTCCATAAGGTCTGTCAAAGTCAGATTGTATGAGGGGGACCCCAAAAGAAAAAACTATTTGTAAAAAATTGTGTATTTGTTCTTACATGTTTAAACTGCAGTCACCTTCAAAGTACTCCCCATTTGATGCAATACATCTATTGAGATGCCTTTTCCACTGCTCAAAACAGTTTTTGAACTTGTCAATTTTGGTGCCTTTTAGTACTTCTGCCGTTTTTTGTTTTACCTCTTCCACATCAGCAAAATGTTTCCCTTTGAGGACTTTTTTCATCCAGGAAACAACAAAAAAAGTCACTTGGGGCAAGATCAGGTGAATGAGAAGGGTGGGGCACGAGGTCATGCAGTTTGGGGTGAAAAACTGCTGAACACTCAGCACAGTGTAGGCAGGTGCATTGTCATGGTGGAGGAACCAATCACCTGTTTGCCACAACTTGAGCTATTTCTTCTGCAAATTGTGACACAGTCTTCTCAAAACTTCCAGCTAAAAATTAGGTTGACCATTTGATCCGGAGGAAAAAATTCTGATTGTACTACAAGGAGCCCACCCTCTAAAAGATAATTCTGGTTTGTGGGGATCCTCCTCTCATATTTGGTCATCTGTATACATCTTGCACATACTATGACATCTGACACATAGGTTTTCCTTACATGTCGTTGCTCCACTTTTTTTTGCCTTTTTATGAGACAGCCAAAGTTCACTATGTTCTTGCTACATTTGTCAAATCTCTTGCCAAGATACTGGGAAACTGAAATCTCTGAATAATAACTGAGGGCGATAATGAGAAGTACATTTTTAATAACTATCATTTCATCAAAATCCTACCAAGGGAACAAAGACATCAGTCAACATAGTATCTGAGTTTGCTTTAAGTCAGAATAGGAACCTCCCAGAATTGTAATGCGAGAGAACAGCCTGATTACTAGGAAAGTCTTCAAGCTTCACAGTGGACATGCCTATGTTGGCTCACATCAGTCTTTCCTTTAACCTTCCAAGTTCAGGCTCAAATTGCCTCCTACTTTGACTATTTTGAGAACCTATTGTTTGGGTACATTTTACTTTCTGTCTTTCTCTATTCACATTTATCCTGTATACACATTCCAGAATGTACTTATGAATAAATTTATCTTATGATACCTTCCTCATTAAAAATCTTCCATGGCTCTCCACTGCTCACCAAATAAAATCTCCCCCTTGGCTTTCATAACTCCCCATCCAGATTCAACTTACGTTTTCTTCCTCCTGTGCCAACCCCAAACCACAATTAAAAGTGTAAACAGCTTTCACTATTTTTTTTCCTTGCTCCTGGTTCTTTTTCGCCTGAAACTGATGTTTTTTATTCTATTTAAATGGTATATATTTTCATAAAAGCTTGATTTGAATTCCTCCTTTCTCTGTGAGTTCCTTCTTGCCTTACACTTTTGCCAGGTTGCCCTCTCAGCCTTATGTAGTTGTATCATTGCTTTGCACTACAGCCATGTCTTAGCTCTTCAGTGGGAGAAATACATTTTGAACTTTGTAGTATACCCTCATCCTGGCCCCCCGGAGTGCCAAGCACAGTTCCTTATGCAGAGTATGCATTCAAAAAAGAAAATATTTGTAGCTACAGATACGTATTTTGTTCTCTCTAAACACTGACTTGTAGTTAACAAAATATCTTGCATATTTTTTTCTATTAGAGGTGAGAGAGAATGGAGTCGTGTAATGGTCATTTGTAACAGGGATCCCCAAAAAGTCTCCATCTTTGGATATTACTTTAAATTTTCTTTAGTACATCATAAACAATGCTTGATTGCAAAGCTGTTAATAATTTAAGGAGCCTACTTTTTAAAAGCGAAATCGGTCAAGAAAAGACTTTGGAATACTACTTCAAAATCCAATTAAATTTTTAATCAAATAGAATAAAAATGTATAAATAGTTATAAAGGCTTAGTTAAAAAAATAAAATAAAAATCATCTTTAGTGGAACCAGAGAGAGTACAGAAAGGATAGATTTTATTTATCAATGTAGTAATTAAAAATATTTCCAAAAAGGAAGAGCTTCAAAAAAGGAAACAAAAAGTCAGAAAATAATATACTCAAAGTACTTATCAGAAAGAGAAGCCCTGAAAGCCATTCCAGATCATAGGCTTCTAAAAAACAAAAACAATAAAAACTCAAAATTCCAAATAATCTCAGCCTTTGATATTCAGGTAATCTAGAAGTAGAAATACACCCTAAATCACAGCTTAGGGATAGTTTCCTAAATATTCATTTTATCATGATTTACATTCAGAAGAGTGCTATCTAGAGAAACCTTCTGTATCTTTAACTGAGGCACAGAGAATGAAAACAGACCGGGGGGCATTTTCTCTCCATTTCCCCTCCCTATACCTTTGCTCTATAATCAGGAAGAGCCTCTATAAAAGTACCCAGGCCCCTAGAAGAAGAGGGATTCAATAAACCAGCAAAATGCAGACAAATCAAGACAACATGCATCCAAGAAAGAATTCTGGTTTGATGATGCATCTTCACTGGTCACCTTTCTGGCATTAGGAAAATAAGGCAGTATGTCTTTTTGTGACACTTCTCATCAGGCAGCTCTTCTAGTTCACTGAGGATGCTGCTCCAGTCCAAAAGCTGACACTACTGCCAACATGCAGAATGCATGTCCCACCCTGGAAGAGCTCAGTCCTTCAGTCCAATCCATGATTCATTTGGAACAAAACAGCCCACATGGCACCACTCCACACTGACTGTAGTTGCACAATGAACACCATGCCAGAGTATCACATGTAGGTGCTACTCCAGAATCAGGCTTCGAGAGATCAGCATCCTCATCACTTCATTGCTACCTGCAAGAGGGAGAAAGAAGGAAGAATTTAGTAGCAACTGAAGTCTAAGAGTTCGCTAAAGCTCTGACCAGTCTGCTCCAAGTCTAGCTCGGTAGCTGTGGATTTGAACTAGAATCACTGATAGGACTATTATAGACTTCTATAGATGTATAGACTTCTCTCCAAAGTGCAGAAAAATATCAGGAGATAACTAATATTTACTGTGAAATAAAACTCTCCTGATGGTAAAAATGTTTATATTAAATTTTTTAAAGGCAGAATAAAAATAGTATATAAAGTATGATTCTAATCAAAAATTTAAATTGTACCTACAAAAGCATAGAAAAAAGTCCAAAAGGAGATATACCAAAACGTTATTCTCAAAGTGGAAACATCAGTAATCTTTTTCTTTTCCTATATTTTATAATTTTTCAATAATAAATACACATTTTATTGGTAATCAGAAAACTGAATTATAAAAAGAATAAAGTGAGTGGATTGCCTGAGCCCGCGGGTTTGAGACCCGCCTGGGCAGGCGAAACCTCATCTCTACAATAAATCAAAAAAATTAGCCGGGCGTGGTAGCGCATGCCTGTAGTTCCGGCTACTCGGAAGGCTGAGGCGGAAGGATCACCGGAGCCCAGCAGGTTGAGGCTGCGGTGGCCGGAAGCAGCCACTGCACTCCAGTCTGGGCGACGGAGTGAGACGCCAACTCAAAAAAAAAAAAGAAAGAATAAAAACATTTTCCCTGAAAAGGAGGGTATCAATTGCTTCATATTTAGCAGTAGTCTTTAATACAAAGAAAAATAGAAACCTTCTTGAGGAATGAATAATCACATAATCTCAAATAAAGCCAAATCTAAAATTTTAGATGTATCTAATAGTAAAGTCCATGATGAAACAAAGTGATAAAGTGATCAGTGCTCAAATTTCTCTAATTACATGATGGTGTAATCGTAATTGCATTTGTAAATACATTTGGCTTTTCCCACTTAAAAATTACAACAGGGTTATCTAGCCAAAATGGAGCAAAATTGAACACATTCCCCTTCGAACCTAGAACAAGGCAAGGATGCCCATTTTCACCACTCCTATTCAACATAGCATTGAAAGTGCTAGACAGAGCAATCAGGCAAGAAAAAGAAATAAATAAAGAAATATCCAAATTGGAAAAGAAGAAATCAAACTATCTCTGTATGCCAACAATATGATCTTGTACCTAGGAAATCCTAAAGACTCCTCCAAAAGACTCCTAGACTTGACTTATGAATTCTATAAAGTTATAAAATACAAAATCAACACACACATTTCAGTAGCACTGCTATACACCAATAGCGACCAAGCTGAGAATCAAATCAAGAACTCAATTCCATTTACAATAGCAGCCAAAAAACTAAAATACCTAGAAATATATTTAACCAAGAAGGTGAAGATTTCTACTAGGAGAACTACAAAACTCTGATGAAAGAAATTGTAGAGGATACAAACAAATGGAAAAACAGCACATGCTCATGAATTGGAAGAATCAATACTGTAAAATGACCATATTACCCAAAGTGATCTACAGATACAATATAATCTCTATCAAACAATCAATGTTATTTTTCACAGAATTAGAAAAAACAATCCTAAAATTCATATGGAACCAAAAAAGAGCCAGAATACCCAAAGTCATCCTAAGCAAAAAAAAACAAAGCTGCAAACATCATATTACCTGACTTCAAATTACACTATAAGGCTGTAGTAACCAAAACAGCATGGCACTGGTACTAGGGCGCACATACATGGACCAGTGGAAGAGAATGAGAATTCAGAAATTAACTCAAATACCTACCACAAACTGATCTTCAACAAAGCAGACAAAAACACACATTGGGGAAAGAACACCCTATTCAACAAATGATGCTAGGAAAATTGGATATCTACATGCAGAAAAATGAAACTTGATCCTTGTCTCTCACCATATACAAAAATTAACTTGAGATGGATTAAAGACTTTTTTTTTAGCTGGATTCTCATTCTGTTGCACAGGCTGGAGTATAGTGAAACACTCATGGGCCACAGTAGCCTCAACCTGCTGGGTTCAGGCAATCCTTCTGCCTCAGCCTTCCAAGTAGCTGGAACTACAAGCACACGCCACCACACCTGGCTAACTTTTTGATTTATTGTAGAGACAAGGTCTCACCATTGCCCAGGCTGGTCTTGAATCCCTGGGCTCAGGCAATCCTCTTGCCTCTGCCTCTCAAAGTGCTGGGATTGCAGGCATGAGGCCACCACATCCGGCTAGATTGAAGACTTAAATGTCAGACTTGAAACCAGAAAAATTCTAGAAGAAAACCTAGGAAAAACTCTTCTGGACATCAACCTAGGCAAACAATTTATTGCTAAAACCCGAAAGTAAAAGCAACAAAAAACAAAAATAAATAAGTGGGACTTAATTAAACGAAAAAGCTTCTGCACAACAAAAGAAACAATCAACAGAGCAAATAGGCAATTTACAAAATGGAAAAAGATATTAGCAAACTGTATGTCTATCTAGAATCTACAAGTATCTCCCCAAAAAAGCAAGAAAAAAGCAAATAACCCCATTAAAAAGTGGGCAAAAAAGAAGATATACAAATGGTCAACAGGGCCAGGCTCGGTGGCTCAGCCTGTAATCCCAGCACTTTGGGAGGCCGAGGCGAGTGGATTGCCTGAGCCCGCGGGTTTGAGACCAGCCTGGGAAACTTGGCAAGACCTTGTCTCTACAATAAATCAAAAATTAGCCGGGAGTGGTAGCATGTGCCTGTAGTTCCAGCTACTCAGAAGGCTGAGGCAGAAGGATCGCCAGAGCCCAGCAGGTTGAGGCAGCGGTGGCCAGGAGCATGCCACTGCACTTCAGTTTGGGCGACACAGTGATACTCCAACTAAAAAAAAAAAAAAAAAGGAAAAAGAAAATGGCTATACAAATGGCCAACAAACATATGAAAAAATGCTCAACATCACTAATCATTAGGGAAATGTAAATCAAAACCACAATGAGATACCACCTCACACCAGTCAGAATGGTCATCATTAAAAAATCAAGGCTGGTCCTGGTGGCTCATGCATGTAATCCCAGCAATTTGGGAGCCTGAGGCGGAAGGACCGCTTGAACCCAGCAATCCCACTACTAGGTATCTACCCAAAGGAACAGAGGTTGTTATATAAAAAAGACACCTGCATGTTTGTCACAGTATAAGTCACACTATTGCAAAGATGTGGAATCAACCTAAATGCCAACACCAATCAGTGCCAGTAAAAATGTGGTTTATATACACTATAGGATACCATTCAGCTATCAAAAAGAATTAAACAATGTCTTTTGCAGCAACCTGAATGGAATTGGAGAACATCTTCCTGTGAACTAACTCAGGAAAAGAAAACCAAACACTGCATGTTCTTGCTTATAAGTGGAAGCTTAACTATGGATCCACAGAGACAGAGAGAATGGTATAATGCACACTGGAAACTCAGAAGGGGGAGGGTATAAGGAGTAGAGGGACGAAAAATCACCTGTCAGGTACAGTGTGCACAGGTGGGGGTGGTGGGTACACTTAAAGCCTAGACTAAAAACTATTTGTACCCCCTAAAGCTATTGATAAAGAAAAAAAATTACAGCAGGATTAAAAGACAGAATGAAGGTGAAATTTCTCACACTCATAATAAAAGCTGAGTGAGAAAGTAACTGCAAAAGAAACAGAAAGAATAAGACTCTTGGTAATTTAGTTTAAATACCAGCAATTGAACTCATAAATACACTTGTAGGATGAGGTCTGCAGCAGAAAGCAGCAGTCTAACCTTCAGAAGTCTATGACTTGGACATGATACCAGAGCAATGGGTCTCAACAATGGCTCCCAGACAAGGAGTAGCAGTCTCACTTGAAAAGTCATTAGAGATGCAAATTCTCAAGCCCATGATAGATCCACTGGAGCAGAAACCCAGGGTGGAGTGAAGTGCAGGGAGGAAGGCCCAGCAATCTGTTTTAACAGGCCCTCCAGGTGATTTTGGTGGATGCTCAGGTTTGAAAAGGGACAAGGTGGCCCCCTTATATCATCTCTCCATTGAAGCAGTCCCACATGGCTTCACTGAAAAGTCATGCAGAGAAGCCTCTGCCCATCCCGCTTTTCCTACCTGTACTAGTTGGAACAAGAGTTGTGTAATCTCAAGACTTTTGCATTGGCTGTAGAGAAGAGAGAAAGCCAAGCTCTGAGCTTAACTGCAAGAGCTCACACATTTCCCATACCGAATGTTTGTGACTACCAATAAGATACTCATATACGGGTGGGTTTTTTTAATTGAAAAGTCAACTGGCAATACTGATACAGATATCTGGCTGATAATTTGTAGAACTACTGGTGATCATGCTGGCTCACACCTGCCCTGTAAATTACTATACATAAGTTCAGAAGTTCTGAGGCGCCTGAGGACCAGGTACTTTTTTAACAGTATAGAACAGCCACTGCTGTAGTTTTCAACATGCTTTCTCATATCTTGGTTTATGCCTTCTCTCAGATCCACAGAGAAGTGGCAGAAGCAGAGTTATTCAATTCCCCACCCATGGTGACAGAACAGTCTCCTGACTCCAGGCTAGCGGTGTTTCTAATGCTCCAACAAGCCACTTCCAAAGTGGGGTCAGGGAAAGGAAGACAAAAGACAGCAGGGCCTGATGGGACCCCAAGTATCAGTCAGCATTGGGACAAACAGAATGGGAAAAGCATCAATACTATCACCATTCTGAAAGGATGAGAATAACCTCTGGCAATTTTTACCTTCTAGAATTTGGTGAACCCTGGAGTCCCGTACATACTGCTGAACAGCATAATCCTTCAGATAGCCATAGCCTCCATGCATCTGTAAAGCTTGGTTGCAGATCTGCAGTGAGACAAGGATTAGATGTCTTTGATTCTTGGAAGTCCATGGAACAAGAGGCTTCCTACTCCAGCCCACAATCTGGCAGCTTGCTTTCAATCAATGAGAGTAAAAACAACCCAAAGCTAAGGCCATGTATGAGGCTCCATATTCCATGTGGTCAGAGACAGCAAGGAAAATAAGGGAAATTCACTTACTGAACGTGTCATTTCCCATCAGACAAGCAACTCAAAGAGCTCTCTGCTTTTCTTGCTGATTACCCACCAGAAGCAGCCCACAACCACCTTCGCTGGGATTATATGAAACTAAAGTGCCATCTAGTGGTAATGAAGCTTCAGTGCGGCTCCTCCCCTAATGATGTAAACATGGCAGGAGGCACTGGGCTACTGGGAACCTTCCAAAGGTGGTGCCTCATCTAGAACACAACCAAATGATAATGACATAATGAAGTAAGTAATGGCATGAAGCACGCCAAAAACAAGCTATGATCACTGCCATGCAGGCCTCTCATGAGTTAATTTATATCCTTAAGCTCTAAGGTAATCCCTGCAGCATCCCAGGAGAGCTGGGTTCCAAAGTTGACTCATGCCTCTCAACATCCCTGACCCTGCAGGTGCTCCCCGTCTGTCCCAGTAGAACTACATGGCTTATCACTTACGGTAAAGCATTCATCTGTAGCAAAGAGCTTAGCCATGGAGCACAAGGCCACTGCATCTTCCCGCTCCTCCTGCAGAGCCACTGCTGCATTGCGGATTATCAGCCGCGAGGCCACCAGCCTTGTTGCCATATCAGCCAGTTTGAATTGCAGGTACTGCATCACAGGAGAGAAGAGAACCAGACAAGACAAAGAGGCTTGGGCCAGCACCTGATCTGGGACCCTCGATAAGACATTTCTAACAAGGTGCCTTTTCTAAGTGATCCAAAGCTTCAAAGTCTCTTGCCTCTCTTACACAGGAAATGTATTGCTTTCTAAGTTCTAAGTCCACTTTGCTTGCCCTGCACTTTGATATTATTACCTCCTGACAAAGACCATTGTTAGAAATAAAGCACAAGCTCTGGCTAAGATGGTAGTAATAGGACTCCATGAGGGATATCACGGCTACACTCTCCTAGAGAATATGGGTCCTACAGCAGGTCTCAGATTGCAAAGAGTGGAAAGCCATGCAGAGATACAGAGACATTACCTGGTTACTGGCCAGAGGCTCTCCAAACTGCTTCCGGACATTGAGGTGGTCTCGGGTGAGGATCACTGAGGCATGAGCAGCCCCTAGAGAGCAGGAAGCTAGAGGGGAAGAACACCTATGTTCCAAATGAGCCAGGATAGTACTACTTGCCCCAGCCTGCTGCCTCCCTGGCCCACCCCATCCTATCCTCACCAACGTTGATCCTCCCTCCGTTCAGTCCTTTCATGGCAATGAGGAAGCCCTGCCCCTCGTTCCCAATTCTGTTGGCCACGGGGACAGCACAGTCTTCAAAGATCACGGCTCGGGTTGGCTGGGAATTCCACCCCACCTGGCAAAAATCAGGCACTGTGTGGCTGCCCAACAATCCAGCAGGCAGGGCGGCCTTCCCTGTGAAGTATGGGTTCCAGGACCCTGGGACTTAGCCTTGTAAGAACTTAAAATGAGGAAAAAGAAAAAGTTCAGATTTAAAGGCTTGTCAACACTCATAAAGATGTTTCTTTTGGCTAAACATTTTTTAACTTATTAAGAGAATCTACTTTCTAACATTTAGCCTCCAGACTAACCTACAAATGCTTCTCAATACTTCTATGACTACAGCAGGATAAACCCTCCTTTTTGGTGCCTCTATGAGAATACTCTTTTATAAGAGAAGAGACAATATAAGAATTATCTGGAGAAGTTTAAGTTATTTCTAAAGGCCTTAACAAAAGCCACACTGCCCTTTTAAAATCTTAGTGTTCCTAAAAGATGCTATAAATGGAGTGGGAGGATGTTACTGTGCCAGCAACACCTCATCTAGCATTTAGCTGCAGAGAGATACAGTGATGTGCCAGCACTAGCTCAGGAAAGCTAATTCTGTACCTCTTTCCTAACTCAGCATTCTGTGGTATTGCAGTAGAAACCTGGAATCAGCCATGGGCAAGGATGCCCAGTTTCACCACTCCTATTCAACACAGTACTTTAAGTCTTAGCCAGAGCAAGCAGGTAAGAAAAAGACAAAAAGTGTATCCAAACTGGAAAAGAAGAACTCAAACAATCTCTGTATGCCAACAATATGGTCTTATACCTAGAGAATCCTAAAACTCCTCCAAAAGACTCCTGGACTTGATAAAATAATTCAGTGACATTTCAGATTACAAAATCAACACACACATTTCAGTAGCACTGCCATACACCAGTAGCCACCAAGCTGAGAATCAAATTAAGAGCTCAATTCCATTTACAACAGCAGCAAAAAAAATTAAAGTATATTTAACTAAGGAGGTAAAGATCTCTACACGGAGAACTACAAAACTCTGATGAAAGAAACTGTAGAGACACAAACAAATGGAAAAACATCCCATGCTCATGGATTGGAAGAATCAACATTATTAAAAATGACCAAATTACCCCAAGTAATCTACAGAGTCCACACAATCCCCACCAAACTACCAATGCCATTTTTCACAGAACTAGAAAAAAACCAATCCTAAAATTCATATGGAACCAAAAAAGAGCCAGAAAATACCAAAGCAATCCTAAGGAAAAAGAACAAAGCTGGAAACATCATATTACCTGATTTCAAATTATACTACAAGGCTGTAGTAACCAAAACATCATGGTACTGATACAAGAGCAGACATATGGACCAATGGAACAGAATAGAGAATCCAGAAATAAACCCAAACACCTACAACAAACTGATCTTCAACAAAACAGACAAAAACACACACTGGGGAAAGGACACCCTATTCAACAAATGGTGCTAGGAAAATTGGATATCTACATGCAGAAAAATGAAACTTGATCCATGTCTCTTACCATATACAAATATTAACTTGAGATAGATTAAAGACTTAAATGTCAGACTTGAAATCATAGAAATTCTACAGGGAAACCTAGAAAAAAACTCTTCTGGACATTGGCCTAAGAAAATAATTTATGGCTAAAGCCACAAAGGTAAATGCAATAAAAACAAAAATAAATAAGTGGGACTTAATTCAACCAAAAAAGCTTCTGCACAACAAAATAAATAATCAACAGAGCAAAATAGGCAACCTACAGATTGCAAGAAGATATCAGCAAACTATACATCTGACAAAGGATTAATATCCAGAATCTACAAATAACTCAAACAAATCAGCAAGAAAAAAGCAAATAAGCCTATTAAAAAGTGGGGAAATAACATGAACAGACACCAATCAAAAGAAGATATACAAAGGGCCAATAAACATATGAAAAAATGCTCAACATCAATAATCATCAGTGCAATGCAAATTAAAACCACAATGAAATACCACCTTACACTAGTCAGAATGGCCATTATTTAAAAATAAACAACAGATGCTGGCATTGATGTGGTAAAAAGGGAACAGTTATACACTGTTGGTGGGAGTGTAAAGTAGTACAACCTCTATGGAAATTGGTATGGAAATTTTTCAAAGAACTAAAAGAAGATCTACCATTTGATCCAGTAATCCTACTAGTAGATATCTACCTAACGGAACAGAGATCATTATACTAAAGAGACACCTATACTCAGATGTTTCCACAATTGCAAAGATGTGAAATCATCCTAAATGCCCATCAACTGATCAGTGGATAATGAAAATGTGATACACACACACACACACACACACACACACACACACACACACACATCATGGAATTCTATTCAGCCATTAAAAAAAGAATTAATTGGGAGGCTGAGGTGAGTGGATTGCCTGAGCCCGTGGGTTCAAGACCCGCCTGGGCAACTTAGTGAGACCTCATCTTTACAATAAATCAAAAAATTAGCCAGGCATGGTAGCACGCGCCTATGGTTCCAGCTACTTGGAAGGCTG
>CAUYQG010075772.1:0-11511 GCA_963574415.1 Tarsius wallacei | reverse complement strand
TCCCCACTCTCTTGATGGTTTCTTTTGCTTTGCAGAAGCTTTTCGGTTTGATGAGGTCCCACTTGTCTATCTTATCTCTTATGGCATGGGCTTCAGTCGCATTATTATTCCTAATGTCAGCACAAATGATTTCACAGTTGTTGTTGGGAAACCATTTCTGGAGTGACTGTTTGCTTTCTACAATAGAAAAACATTTATTTCTGCTTAATCTGATCTTTTACCTATTATCTTTTTCAACATGTGTAGTAAAGTTTCTCAAAATCTCATTCTGAGACTCTACCAAAGATGTATGTGTTCAAGTCAATCACGTAGTAATGAGACATAAAATTAATTATTAATAAAAATTAATGACAAGTTTAATCAGAGGATATTAAATATTTTCTAGATAGAGAAATAGCCCCTGTAGAAAGGGGATAAGACCATAAAGTAACTGACAGAATTTGGGACTGAGGATTCGAGATGCATTCTGAGATCCAGGAAAGTCAAAAGTGTAAGGGTGTTAAGATCATCAAAGTGTATGCTTTGATAAAGATGCTAAGAGCCTGGACCACAGGAGGGAAGTTTGGTCTAATTATACCTAATTGGGGGTTACTAGCACATTGATGGTAATTGAGTCCATATGATTGGATGAAATTCTAAACATTTATAAAGTGACAAAATAAGAGAACACATGTCGTAAGCTTGAGGACACCTGCATGTAAGGAGTGCAAAAGAAAAAATAAGAAAAAGAAAATTAGTAGAAATTATAGATAATATTGCATCATAACATTTAGGAAAATTATGGTTCAACAAAAGATCCACAGTGTCATATACTGCACTTAATGGTTTTTTGAATTGGTGACAATCAGTAAGTTAAAAGGCCACAGGTTCACCTTTCTTAACAAGATACAATTGATATTTTAAAATAAACATTGAGATTGATGCAAGCTTTTGTTTAATCTCCAGAACTCTAAAAAAGTTTATTCTAACAATGTTTGCCAGTGCTCTTGTTGATTTTATAGAGGAGAACATTTTTGAAGATCCTGACTTTACTTTTTTCACTGATGTCTCCTATACATTCAGTTTTGCCATCTTGACCTGTTTATCCACCCTTATAGACTCCTGCATGTAATTCCTGCATCTATAATCTGCAGCCATGACCTTGGCAACACCTTTTGAATCAGTCCCCTTCCCCATCTTATTTACGGTTCTACTACTTCTCGCATTTATGATTAAGTGGTGACCAACGAAAGGAGTGCATACTTCAGGAAATGCTCAAAATGATCTTGGGGAAGCCAAGAAAGACATCCTATGAAAGTTATTCTATCTTTCTGTTTCTTTCTATGTGTGCTTGATCATATATGTGTGTGTGCATATCATATGTGGATGCGAGAATATGTATCCATATCTATGGTCATTTATGTACATATGTGTACCTAGATATACATAAATGCACATAGATACATATACATATTACCTATGTATAAATGTTATTGCATCCATATATGATATGCACAAACATCCTTGTTTGGGGGAGTGTGGCATGTGTTAATTTATTAATATTTTCCTTTTAAATGATATGAGTATGACAAGCAAAGAAGTATGTTCACAGTGGCTTGGACTGTGGTTACCCCTTAGTGGTCTCATGCAACCGTCTCTCCCCTCCCATCTTTTCAATCTGAATTATGTTTTAGAAGCACAAATCCATGTTGCCTGATAATATCACACAAAATACACACTCTCCATGCCAGTGCACAGCTCTCCTCTATTATATGGCTTTGGTCTCGGTCACATTGACCAACTCACTGTTCACCAAACGTCTTGTCACCTCTCTTAAACTCATTTCCCAGACCTGGGATGGCTATATCCTCTGTCCTCAATGATCAACATGTTACGTATGCTCAAAGCACAGCTCAAAGGCTACTTTTGCTCACAACACATTTCAGCCCAGGGAAGTCAGAATAAATGTGTCTGTACCTACTCATCCTATAGTGATTGATGATGTTTTGTAGGAAGTAACCAACATTATTTGCTTTATAATTTTGAATAATTTAAATATGATTCTTTCATATGTATCCTTCATTTCCAACCCAGTGATTTTAAAATATTGTTTAAATGTGTTGCTGAAAATTAAACTTCACTTTTCTATTCAACATTTTATACTTCAATTCACACATTATATGTAAAAACTACTCTAGATTTTATTTTTCTCAAAACATCTACCTCAACCAGGCTTCTGTCAGAGAAAACAAATGACAAAAATGTAGCTCTTGACCAATATATGTGCATGAAACAGTTAACTAATAGTGAAGAAGATTTGTGAGAACTTTACTTTTACATGTGATAAGAATGTTGGGAAAAAAATCAAAATGGAAATTTTTAACTCTGTCACTTTGAAATTGGTTTACCACAACCTCATTTTTAGGCCATATTAATAATCTTCAGGGAAAAAATGAAGCACCGTTTTCTGAAATATGATAATGACTTTAGTGTACAGCACGTCTGATATTCATGGAACCATCTTTATGTGTCGCTGTAAAATTGCTTTGGCATTATTTCAATGACTTCAAAATGATCACTTGTCATTTTGTATCTAAAGTAACTCCTGCTCCCTCAGAATCTTTGTTATGATGCCAGTCATTCTCATGGTTATTTGTATTGTTCTTTGTAAGAACATATTTTTTAAATGCCCAATTAATAAATATAAAATCATTTGGGAAAGAGCGAGGTGTTCTTTGGTTACAAACTCTGTGTATAAGTAGAAATGTACAAAGATAAGCACTTTACTCTTACAACATCTGGTTGGTTATTGGCATAGACAAAGATAAGTTAGTACAGCAAGGGAATAAAATGAGTGTGCTTGAACCATCATAGAATGAATGATGTCACACTAAAATGTGAGTTCTCTTTATAGGGTTTAAAAGATCATTAAAAGGTTATTTTTCGAGGCTTTAGTAACATTTCATCTAATGTGAAGCCCATGTGCACCAGGTCACATGCAGGCCAACCTAGAATGAAGTCACAGAAATGAAAGTGAAGATGGAATGGAAGATTAATTTAATTAGGATTTCTTAAGATAATATTTAATTTCATGAAGGATTTTAAGGCTGTAAGATTGTTTCCTCACAACACAAGCTACAAGGAATATGCACGCTTTTAACTTCTTCCCAAGCACTTTTGGCCAGCAGGATTGTGTGGAATTCACCACCTCCAAAAGGCAGAATTAGTACCAGTTATAATAAGAATCTACCGAATATTAGTGGCATGCAAATGGATTTGATTAATAATGAAATGTAAGGTGGTATTTCTGTAAGTATGTAATCCAATGATTTTTGAAAGGTCCTGTCCTTGATCTCATTTTGCCTGGAAATTATGATTTGATGCTGAACTGCGTTTGATAAGAAATTAATGTCTAAAGTATACAAGAAAAGAAGTTATGTCTTGGTGTGTGGCATGTGAAAACTTTGAGGAAGAAAAATAAGGATCAGGGAACCAATATCTGAAACAATATAGGTCTCAAATGCACAGAAAAGTAGGATTTATTTATAACCTTGAAATATTGAAAAAGGAAAAGTCCTTGGGGGAGGTAGTTTTCGAACTCAGTAGCTTTCTGCTTGGAATTTTGAGATTTCTACTTAGATGGTTATACATATTTTGGAAGGCAATGCTACATTTTTAAAGGAGACTTGTAAGTGACAACGATATTTCTAGAAACAAATAAACAAAAAAACTAGCATTTAAATGCCAGGCATTCTTATACAACTCTTTTAGGCTTTATTATTGTTCCATTTTTACCGATGGTAAAACTGAGACTCTTAGACTGCCTATTACACTACTATAAGTGTTAGAAAAAATTCAAACTCCAGTCAGCCTACCTCCAAACCTGTATATTGGATTAATTCTCTTTAGACTCAAGACTAGGCCAAAATTCTAGATTGTAATACATTTGAGTGGCTTCCTTGACTTACTGCTGTTGCATGTTGAGAAAGTGAGAGGAACAGCAGGGCATTTTGCCTTTGGGTAGAAGGACTCTGCCACTTTTTTTTCATTTTTTCCTACAGACCCATCCCCTCTCGTCTGTCACGTCCTGTCCCCTGCGGTCCTAGAAATGTATCAACAAACTCCCTTGTCTCCTGGCTTCTGATTTGGTTTGGCCAATAGAGAATAAGAAGAGAATAACCTGAGCGTTTCTTCCCCGTCCCATCTCTACTTCAGTGCTTTGATTCTGACTGTGATTGTGTTTCCCTAAACTTTGGATTCTGTTGGAAAGCCTCTCTCCCCTCCCTCCCTTTTACTAGAGTCTGCTGAATAATCTCACCTCATACTCCTTGAGGCCTAGAAGTAATACAACATCTCAACTCTGCCAGTCTCTGGAAGTCTCAGCGCCGTCACTATGACCTTATCCCAGCCCACAATTCTGTAAATAGTCCTTCACAAAATCCTCTTCAAAATCTTCGTTGTGTGCATGTGTTCTTTCCTTTTGGAATCCTGAATGACATAAGAGCTATCAGAAGATTAAAACTATCTATGAATATAGGTCCTTCAATGTTTTCTTGTGTTCGTCATTGATTAGGCTGATCGTACAAACAGACTCCAAAGATGCTCAGAACCTTCTTTCTTGCTTTCTGTTATATAATATTTTTAAAAATGTATATTTATTATTCAGTTAATTCTTGCAGCTACTTGTCTGCTTCTCTGGCAACATATCAATATGTATCAATTAGCAAGTTGTTTCATGTAGTTTGAGTATACACAGAGATACCAACGTAAACTTCTTATCAGAAAGAATTTTAGAAAAATATTTGAAAGTTACTTCATCTTTGCCTGATTAGCGGTCTCATGAGATGGACAGAGCCTCTGAACCTTCTGAGCTGGGCCACTGTGTTGCCAGTACTAAAAGGGCACATCACAGTTGTCATCTTTTTGGAAATGTTAAATGGGTCACCTTGGTAGGCACCCTTTCCTTAAAACGTCTTTCCCCTGTTTTGTTTTGGTTTTCTTACCTCTCTGGCCGTCCATTCCCATAGTCGTCTTGCCCCGGGTCCTTAAATGCTGCAATATCTCAGGCCCCTGGCTTTTAAGATTCCCAAAAACCATCCAGGAAGAACGCATCATCATCATTGTACATGCATCCTAGTTATTTCAAGTTATGATTCATTTCATTAGTTCTTGAAATAGTTGTCTATTTCAAGTTACTTTGAATATCGAACATCTATATGTAGACCTATCTCTGGTATCTGTAACTGAATTTGTTTAAAATGGAACTTACGCCTGGCTTTACCTAAGGACAAAAGAGACAAAAAGAGATAAAACAACAATAACAGCAACAACTCAATGAGATCTTTTGCGATGATAAAAAGGAGTTTGGATTTTTTGTTTGCAGGAGACAGTGCACCATTAACAGATCTTATGCAGGAGGAATGGGGAGTGATTTCACCATATTTACATTTTGGAGTGATTACTTTGCTGATTTGTCAGTGGTTTGAAGATAATATGTGTGTTGGCACGGAGGTCATCCGAGATGTTTTAAATATTTGAGGTAAAGGATGATGAACATGTGAAAAAACTAGGGAGAAAGAGAAGTACATGAATTCAAGGAATATATAAAAGATAAATCAGTAGGTCTTGATAAATGATTGGATTGAAGGACTAAAGAAGAAATAAGCTCTCATTACTTAGATAAACGATGTTGCCACCAGCTAAGCTAGAGAATACAAAATAAGACTAAGCGACAAGGAGGAGTCTAGAAAGATTTCTCTCTCACTGTCTCTCTGTCTCTATCTCTCTCCCTTCCCCTCTCTGTGTGTATGTCTCTCTCTTTCTCTCTCTCTCTCTTTCTCCCTCACCTTCCTCTCTTGTTTTTCATTTCTTACTTATTTCCATCCTTTCTTCCCTTTTTTAAAAAACGTGTTTGAATTTGTTTTCTTCTTTTTAAGTTTGAGATGCCTGTAGAAGACGCTAAGCAAATAGCTGAAATTTCTAGGACATTAGTTTGGAAGTCAGGAAAAGGAAGATCTGAGCTTAAGAGACAGTTGCAGGAGCAATGGGCATATAGTGAATAGTTGAAATTATGCCATATGCAGGCTAATGCCCACAAAGGGAAATCATGCCAAGTGGGCAAAACAGTGGCTGAAGACCAAACTCCAAGGAGCACAGCACTCGGTGAGTGATTTAAGAAGGAAAGTTTTGAAGAATACTGAGGTATGGAGACCTTAAGTATTTGTTCCAGGTCTTGTACATAATTATGGGATGAGCAGGGGCCAGAGGCTGAATCTACATCCTCACACAAGTTCTCTTTCTACTGAACACTAATTTGTCCTAGTCTGTTGAAAGCTAAATTGCAGCATACATAATTTCAGAAATTTCAGCTACGTCTACACTAATATTTTAACATGTGTCAAGGATCCAGGGATAATTTAATGGTTTTTGTTCTGGAATACAGCACCCTAAGACTCAGCCACCTAGAAACATAATTAGGTATTAATTTTTGCAAATTAATAAATTTGTTCTTCAAGTCTGAGCTCCTTTGGCTGGAGCTTGGACGGTCTAAGATAGCCTCACTAGCATTTTGGTGACTGTCTCAAGGCTGGCCAAGGTGATGAGGAGACTAGGTTACACATCTTCTATCCTCCAACAGGTTATTCAAGACTCACATAGTAGTGGTTACACAGTTTCCAGGCCCTGAGGTGCAAACACTTTTCAATTCTCTGCTTGTTTTAATTTTGTTATTGTCCCATTGGCTAAATCCAGTCAGTGTTGGAGGTACCAAGCCAATGTGCCGATACGGGCTGACTCATCATTTCAGCCACTTTTGCAAATGATTTGCCACAAGTATACAGATTTACAATCACTAATTACTTTCTGTCTTCAAAACTATGTCATTTAACACTCTCTTCTAGGTCTGACTACAGATTCTATCTTTGAGGGTGAGTTTGTGAAACGTCCCTAAATATGTACAATGTTCTTCAAAGTTTCAGATGAAGGGTGACTATTTATTATTTTGTTCTTAACTCTAATTAACAGCATACTTTATGACTGCAGAAATATTAGACTTTGGAATCTGAAACCTTTTCATAACAGAAAAAATACATTCCTTTTCTTTTTGGAGAAGAAATATTCTAAACTATTAAGAAAGTTCTATTTTATGAAAAGAGAAATTCTTGGCATTGTAAATTCATACCAAGTTTAGGAAATTTGCGATCAGTCTCTGTAGTCCTCAAAGAGGGCTGAGCATAGTTAATATTTAATAAATGTGAAAAGAAATTGTTTTTTCTGAATCATCTAGTTCAGAATGTCTGTACTGGGGACTGCAGAGCAAAATGACTCCAGTATGAAAATCCCCCATATTTTATTTTACTTACAAGTGGTGACAAATATCTTGAAATAAATATCTTGCAAATAAATCTGATAGAACAAAAAGTATTTTGTTTCAAATATATAGAATAAATCTTGTAAATTTTAAGTGGTTTCCTGAACAAGAGTATGAAAAATGACAAAGATTTTTTTTCTGGGCATTTCCTTTGAGAGCAGAATTTCAAAGACTTGAAAGGGTTTTGTTTTTGTTTTGCTTTACTTTTTAAATAACTAGCTTAAATATTATTTATGGAGAACATTTTTCATTAGCATGATTTTAAGGTGCATTGAGGATGTATGATGCTGGCATCGTTGGCTACTCTTATGGACACACCACAGCCTGAAGGAGATTATTCGATGTACACACACAGACAGACACACAACTTGGCCTAAAGATAATTAGATTAGTTGGGGAAGTATTTTTTGTCTCTCATAAACATCTTTAGTCTCCAGTCAATCTGATGCCAAATATTAGCTTTACTGGGTGTTCTGACTGAATGACGAAAGCTGCTGTCTGAAAAGACAAAGAACAACTGTACAAATCGGTAAGTTGTCATGGTTAGCATGTACGGCAACTATTTCAATAGTCCATCTGTTTTGAGTGAATGGTTGACTCTTGAGCACTCATTCTTGGGAATCGCTCATCTGGCAACAAATACCTGGGTTTAAACGCTGCCTCATCCTTTCTGCAGAGTAACTTTAGTCTGGTGTGTTATATGCTTTGAGAGTCTGTCTCTTAATCTATGTAATAAGGATATCTAGTGATAATTATTTCTCATTGTTTTCCAAAAATGTTTATATATGCACATTCATAGGTAATTTCAAATTGCACATAAAAATATATGTAAAACGTGGAAATCCAAGTAGGACCATGGTAGACATCAGAAATTGTAGTTGGATAAAAATCCAGGTAAAAGAGATACAACATCAATATTTTTGAAGTTAAAAACTGTAACTGAAACATCAAATGTTAGATCCATAGTTTGTTCAGGCTTCAGTCTAATGTGATATACCAATTAATTATTCATCAAAGGAGTTTTAATGAACTGATGTATAAATTAGACACCCTCTGTAGGCATTGAAATAAGGTCAATACTTACTCTATAAATGGATCAAGACGCATATCCACTTCTCTCCATTGCTACTGCATGGTGCCATTTATTCTTTCCACAAAATTCCCTGCTGCCTCTTAATTAGTCTTTCTGCCTCACTCTTGCCCAGATGAATTTAGCCACCAGTTTTCCACAGTACGGGCAGAATATTTTTTTGTTTTTTAAACCTAAATCATTTCTGGTCAATCTAAAGTTAAAATTCTTCCGTGTGTTTTCACTGCTTTTAGAGGAAAGGAATAGGTCAATAATTTATCACATCTCTGTGTGGTCTGACCCATCCTAGACTCTTAATTCCTATGCTGCAGTGAGGCTAAAATCCTCAGCTCTCACGACAGATTCCTTAATTTGGAATGGCAGCTCTGTCAGTGACTCGCTGTGAGTAGATGCACTTTATTAACCTCTCCTCACCTGGGTATCCTTACCTGTAAAACAGAGTCAGCATCTACCTCAGAGAAGGACAAAAGGAAGAAAAAAGGAGTCTTGCATTTAAAATGCTTAGACCAAAGGTGTATGCTCTCTGAATATGATGACCTCCCATGACACGCTCCTCGCTTTCTGCTTTTTAGCCATACTAGTCTTTGTCCAGTTTCTAAGGAATGGCCTGTGCCCTCCCCTCACCCCGAGGTACAGAAACTGTCTGCGAAACTCCCCCCTTGCCATCTGAACTCTCGTTTCATCTGTCGCATCCAGCTCAAGCATTTCTTTCCCACAGAAGCTTTTATACCCGACTCCACACCACTGCACTCCATCTCCCTTACCAGAATAGCAAGTTCGCAGTTATTGGTGTCATCTGTTTTGATGTCTGAACGGTGTCTGGTTTTTCTGAGAGACTGTGAGCTCCTGGAGACCAGGGATTGGATCGGCTTTGGGTCGCCTTTGTATCCTCAACATCCAGCACTGTGCTTAAATAAATTCACTTGTCAAATGAGTAAGTAAATGAATTTATAAAATGAATCAAGCACATACAGTAATGCATATGATACCACGAACTTTTAGCTTGGCGAGTTCTGGAGAATTCAAGCAGTCCAAAAAGAAATGTAAATTCTATTTCATGTCTTCTTCTCTTGCCCATCACATAAAGATGATGATGATGATGATAATGATGATGATGATGACGATGATAATGCTCTCCTCTTAACCATGCCTGGCCCACATAAGCACTAAATGTATGTTGCATATATTAAACTCATCATTCCATATTAGAGAAACCTAAGGGGGCCTTGCTCACCGATCACGTGGGCACAAGGGTGGAATTGGTTGATACTGGACACTGCTAGGGGAGGGAGAGAAGGAGAAGAGGGGGCACGTGGCAACACACTGGATGCCAAGTCCACTGTCATGGGGAATGAGGGCCAGCGAGAAGTCCAAAGTGCATCTACGTGCAGCCTACTTATGTAGTAAATCACCTGTAGCCCACGAGTCTAACATAAAACAAAATAGGCATATATTTTTAAAAAACTAAAAATAAACTTCTTGATTATCAACTTTATACCACTATGGATGATAGTTCATTTCCAAATATTAACAAATTGACTTTGTTATATTTTAAGCATGTCAGTATGTCTAGAATTCTTAGGAGGGGGAGTCTGTGGGAAAAAAATCAAAATACTGTGGGGAGGACTCACATTTCAAGGGCAGAATATGTATGTATTCAGGACAGGGAATAAAATACACAAATCAATTCTGTGGGTATTCTCTATAAATAAGCAATTATTACATGCCTCATGTCACCGTATCTGTTATAGTTTTCTTATCCCTTTATAATTGGTATCTTTATTAAAATTCCTCTAATAAAGTGATTTTAAAAATTCCTCTAATAAAGTGATTAAAATGCTTCACTTTTAACTTTGTTAGTATTTCAGAAGCTTTATAGAAGTCAAACTGCCAAACACAGATTTCCTGACCTCCTCAAGTAGACATCTACTCACATGCTATTTTCCTGCATATTTCCTACTGTAACATTCGACAAATGCTTTCTTTGTCCATGAGGATTAGTACTGACGAACTGGAATGTGCTTAGCATGATTCAAGGCTTGCTTTCATATGTGGGATGTCATTTAACCCCAAACAAGTACATAAAAATCCTTTGTGTTGCAGGTATTATCTTCATTTAAAAAATGCAGACAGGGTCAGACAGTCAATTAATAACACGGGTTACATGCAACTTACTAAAGTCTTCATCATGAAAGTTTAGAGATCTTGCCCCTTTGCCAAAACTAAAAAGAAATTAAGGGGGATGAAGAAAAGAAGAGGAGAAAATGAGAGAGAGAGAGAGAGAGAGAAGAAAAGATATTCCTTTTACTGGAATTTCTAATACAGTCTTTTTGACTTGAGTGTCATGCACCCTAGTTGGGAAATAACCTACAAATGTGGTATGTTTGCATTCCAACCAAGGAAATTCGACAGACTATTCAGTCTCTAGGTGGTAATAACTTCACAATACCTGCATATGCATCTATCCAATCATCATGCTGTACACCTTAAATTTATATAATTTTATTTGTCAATTATGTCTCAGTAGGAAAAGAAGCTCTGTGAAAGAAAGAAGAAAAAAAGATTAAAAAATGAGAACAATAATCCAATCGATATTTTGGCAATCATCAGTGTCTTGTTATTAAGCAGAAACAGTACACTGAGAATACCTCAGCCGGTTAATTGATTGTTCAGGACAATTAGATACATATAACTTTATCTGTCAATTAAAAATAAATTTGAAAAAAGGGGCGGAGCTTAAAATGGTGACCAGACAGGTCGGACTGTGAGAGTCTCCACAAAAGCAAGTGTCCATAAAGACTCTCTGCAGGAGTAGGCATGCACTGGAGGAAGAGTGTGAAATGAGCTAAATCAGTTAATAAAATCAAATTGCTAGCAAAATAATAGTATTAACCAACTTACTCCATTTTGTTTAAACCTTCCATCTTTTTTTTTTTTTTGAGTTGGAGTCTCACTCTGTCGCCCAGACTGGAGTGCAGTGGCCGCTCCGGCCACCGCAGCCTCGACCTGCTGGGCTCCAGCGATCCTTCCGCCTCAGCCTTCCAAGTAGCTGGAACTACAGGCGTGCACTACC